>OX381704.1:98883494-99190043 GCA_947462335.1 Harmothoe impar
CGGTTCAACTGGTAAAAGTGCGCGATTTTCCTATTAAAATAAACAAAATGGCGAGTTCGTGAAAGTAGTGTATATCAATGTTGTTTACTTATTTGTACACATATAACTTGTCCTCATTTGTCTATATGTCTCTTCTGTTAGTTAATGTTTGAATGTGTTCCTCTTCGTTGAATCATGCAAAAATAGGAAAAGAACCTCAAGGGCCATGAGGTAAACACAGAAATGAATGGTGAGGTTATTCCCCGAACGCCATGTAAATTTAACTCCTGGTTTGAGCTTTGTCCTTGTGAGAAACTCCTTGGGGATGACCTGAATCTTTCAGTTTCCTTATGCACTACTTCTAATGGCTAAACTATCTTCCTTTCATTCTTTCTATAAAATAAGAATGTGAAACTGCAAAGGAATGATACTTTGACAGATACCTTCTTTTGTTTCCTCCCAGTCCTTTAATCTTCTGAACGGTCCTTTATAATCTTAAGGAATTTCACCAACATAATCTCTAAAGTTAGAAGATGGATTTTTATATAGAGGAATGTTAAACTCTTGTTTTCATATATTTCTGCTTTGAGTTGTGCTTAATATGCGTTTGGAATAATGATGCATAATATGTATCTAACACATATTAAACCATGACAAACCTTGAACTGAAATCTAATAGTGGGATACACATTGTATGCATGAAGCGTTAACAATTCAAAACTACCAAACATAATAGACCCAGAAATTGACCCTCCCCCCCCCCCCCCCCCACCCCCAAATTGTTGCTAATCTAGTTCTGAAGTGACTTATAAAAGATCTAGCAAAATGATATTTGAGTTTAACTCTAACAGCAAACAGACACTAGGCCTAATAATAGTCAACACAATATTTTACTGAAATTTGTTTTTAGTCCCAACATTTTAGTCATAAAAATGTGTAAAAAAAAAAAAGAATCTTTGCACCAGTCACGGAGTATGAGGTTTTGGGCCTCCACACCCTCCCAATGATAAATAGACCCTTGTTTCCTAGAAAACCCCATTATGCTATATAATGGGCAAGAAAATGTGATGCAACACATGAAAATATTAAAGTTAGTTTGTAAGTCTAATGCCAAGAAATGCCCTTTGATATATGAGTGAAACATCTATATATCTGGATCAACGGATATCTCTACCTGTTGAATACACAGTTCGAATCCAAATTGGTAGAGTTTGATATATTTCTTACTTTTGCCTTCTCAGGATTGTCTGCTTCATGACATCACATAGTTAATCCTTCAAATGATTGACTATGGGATGATCCTTTAAGGCCCTAGCGAGGCTAACTTACCAGTGCTGCATTCAAGCATCATGCTGAGCCTTTGGGAGTGTCTCGACCCCGTACAATTAAACCTCAGGTGTGATAGCTTAGTTATAAACTTAAACTAACATGTTTAATCTACCTTTTCAGGAGGTCTAGACGGACGTACCAGTGACCTGAGGATGACGGACCCGAGGACGTCGTCACCGTATGACAGGCCCAGTTCAAGCGCTAGTCGAAATACCGATGCACCGCCACAACGCAACAGCCAAAATATGATCTAGGAACAAACTGACAAAGGAGTATTGGCCATATAGTTCTCTGTATCTATAAATGCTATCAAGAATTTCCTATCTATCTGTATTACAAGAGATGCTACCATTTTCTTTTCGGCACGCAAATTATATTTCTTCTCTTCGATGTAGCATTTTGTGTTGTGTACTGTGCGAAAGCACCGCAATAATTGGTCCATTTTTTTAGAGATTTCAATGCTCAAGGTATTTCTAACTGTCAATCTGTTGATTACAAAAATAAGGAAATTCATCTTCTCTTGATCTCTTGTTCACAAGAAATACAGATGTAGGTGGGTAGAAAAGGCTTTACCCGTATAGGGCATTTTCCTGTTTAAAATTTTGCAAAGTTACTACATGTACTTTAAGACATTTTACCTGTGATGTCTCTTCAACGATAAAATCATAATTTTTTCCTTTGAATGTTTTGTAATAATCATGTAATTTATGTACATGTGTAGCAGACCATAATGTAGGGTCTCATTGTACAAAATATAAATGATTGTGGAGGTTGTATGGAGGTTGCAGCGTGCAATCAGGTTTTTAATCAGAGATGATCATGATTGTACTCCCAACATCAAGTGCACTTTGATTTGTCTGCTGGATGTGGGATCAGCCTTGGCGAGCAACTCGCCAGGGCTGCATTCATGCATCATGGCGACAAAGGGCGTAGTGCATTAAAGCACTGTGTGGCCCTTAAAGGGTTAGGCGTCATAATGTAGGGGTGAGAGTGACGGTATGTTATCTACAATCAGGCAGATAAGGAATGTATACATGTGTGTAATTGTGTGACTGATGCTCATATTTTCATCTATGGCTGGCAGCGCTACGATTTGGTGTACCAAGACTGCGTGGTGAAAATGAGATATTGTGTGCGTGTGCTTTAATAGACAATATGTTTTTAGTACCTTCAGGAAGATCCTGCAAGTATATGGAGGTGATTTAAAAGTGGAATAAGCTCAATCATGTAAAATATGATGGTTTATGTAGGTTTCCCCTCTAATTTGAAGCTAGATAATGATATTCCACATGTCTATTTTCTCAAGCTCATATTGCTTTATGAGTTTTGTAAAATAACTTAAGTAAGATCTTGGAATAATGGATGGAATTCAAATGAGTTCAACAATGTATTGAATGCAAACGTCAAGTGAAATATAGTTGCACTTCCGCCAAAAAAGATATCCATAGACACTTCATACCAGTTTATTGGTATTTCCCTCAAAGTGTGATTGTTGTATGTGTTATGAATGTGTCAAATGTAATGGGCAATATTGATATGGTTCAGCATAGCAAAATGTGCCATCAGAAGCCTCATAATAATGCTTCTGTCAAATAATGATAGTTAATTCATGGATAAGCTCATTTCAAATGTGGTTGAAAATTGTATGATTTCACCAAAGGATGAGGGAAATTTTCATCTACCCTATTCATGTGTATATTGTAGTTAAATCCTGAGTCACCTTAAAATTTTAATATTATTAGGACGGTTCTTTATGTTGTGTTTACATAATAATGAAAATTGTCAACTTTTCTGGTGTTCATGCGGTACTTTGATGTGCCATGAACTCGGGTTATGTGCTTTCATGTTGCTTTGATATTACTTAATTCAACCTATATATTCAATTTTGTTCATATCACCACAACAATAATACATACAATTAGAGAAAAAAAACTTTTTTGATTTTTAACCATTTAATAAAAGTTACTTTGTGTGATCTCCCTCACTTTTTTTTCAACAGATTCTAAGTCATTTGTGCTAGGTAGGAACAAGTTGTATATATAATTCATATAATGTTTCAACGAGGCAGATTGTAATACATGTATGGACATAACTGTTCATAGCCAGTGCTTATACACACTCTGGTTATTGGAGAGAAAGGTAACAATGGCATGCCAGTGATATACATGATTTACATTTGTGGGTGAGCTTAGGGAGGCGTGGATTATTTTCACGCTAACGGGAAATGTTGAATATATAAGATAATCAAGATGCTATTTATTAGGAGAAAGACTATAATGACTGTCTTGACATGAGAAAGATGAATAAAAAATGAACGCACAATGAAATGTGCTCAAAAACTGTTTATGATCGTCTGTTTTTTTTTATTCAACAAAGACAGCATCTGAATTCATTGATTGATTCATGATTGCTTTAGTCGTTTAACTTCCTATATTGTCTTGGGTCTGGTTGATTGGTAGGCCTACCACGGTAGCAGGATCGAAGATGTGAGGGGAAGGGTAGGGGATAGGCTGGATTATCCCCATCACATTCCCTTCAACATTTCCTCCGTGTCCCTCTCCTTCCCATATCATCTCCTCTCACATGTACCCATCTCTTGCCATATATCCCCTCCACCACCATGGATGAAAGTCTTGAAGTTTTTCCCTGATTTCAAGTCTTTATCCCCTTCCACGCGGTAAGCCAATATATTGCACAAAATTGCATTGAGTTACAAGAAATCCAGTGGTGAAGGTTAAATCATGTCGCGAAGACCTTACTTAACTTTATTTGGGGCCTCATTTTGAACATTTTAAGTGTTTTTTTAGATGGATCACTTTCATTACCACCATATATCCCCTGCTATGATTTAAGTGATCCTCCACGTGTCACAGTGTCCTCCTGCAGCCTCCTGTGCTTCCATCTGCTCCTCCCCCTCCCCCTCTGTACCCTCCCTCCGACGCCTCTTTCCTCGATCTATAGATCTTCAGCAGCTCTCTGTCCTCTTCACTAACCATGAGTTTCTTACTCGCCATTGTGCCTTACTTTAATTCACCCTGTGTTTCTTCGCTCCCTGTGTCCTCCCATCCCGTGTGTCTTTCCCTCACGGTGCAAGCTCCTTCCCTCCCTGTGTCCTGCCTTCCCCTGTATCCAAACTCTGACAAGAAGATCCTGAGGTTGTGGTGTTGGGGGGGGGGGGGGGGGCAACCAAGGGCAAGGCGGAAGCGGTAGGGGTATATTATATGAATGTTTCTGGGAAGGGGACAGGGAGCCACTGGCCCGGGGCCACTGGTACCAGAGAACGGTAGATTGCTGGAATGAGGGAGAGTATAAGAATACATATACACTCCATGCTGGAATGGACAAGTTGAGGAAGGGGGAGAGGAAGTCAGTCGGAATGGGAAAAGGATGGATGTAAGGGGAAACGTCATATTCCTGAAGAGCTCTGAAGTGCCCCGCCTCCCTTCTGATTGAAACCCTGCCACCCCCCCCCCCCCCCCACCTCCACTCTGACTCACTCAGTATACCGTAGTGAAATTAATAAATGTGCTCCCGATGTGCTCTCAGAATCCACCCAATGGACATTGATTTTAATACAGCAAGTTCCCGGTGAGTCAGGACTCAGGTGCCCCGGCAGGTGCTTGAACTATTTTCACCACATTTTTAGGTCTAGGGCCAGGCCTAGGACCTACCTCTAAAAGTGTAGGCCAAATCAAACATAACGCCCCCTTTCTCAAATTACTGTATCCGCCCCGTCGCTTGAACCATTGTTCGATCACACAGGTGCTCTGTGGCGGCAACGACGATGCACGTGGTTTTGTTAACCGGGCACTATTTACACTGGTTCTCTGTGGTACTTTGTGATAGAGCGTCAAATGAGACCAGTACGCCGCACAGGGATCCAGTGTTGCGGGACCATTATTTACTTGTTGCTATGGCCGATGCTATATCTAGTATTATTGCGCGCTATGCACACGTGCTTTCTCTTCTAGAAATACAGAATCTATCGCAATGGATATCATACACATAATGCATTACAACTTAATGTTTGCGAATATGTTGGTTATATCGATATTCTTTGCTACTTAAGTGAATGATTTACAATAAAAATAGTACTACGCCGCGCCGCGGATGGCGTATCCACTCTGATCAGCGTTACAAACAACTGAATGCCTGAGTGCCGCTGTTGGCAGCTTTCACGAGTCTCTTCCTCTCTTCTCTAAAAAATCAATACTTGACATCTACTGGATAGCAGCAGCGATAGAACCGGGTACATTGCGGGTCGGCAGCTTTAACAGGTAGGCACTTTTAAAGTTTTCAACTCACAAACTGGCGCTGTTGACATTAGTCATTACAAAGAGTTGTTGATTGTGTCGTGACCGCCCCTCCCACTCTCCCTGAGTGGCCATGTGAATGAAAGCATGACACTATTCTATGGCATCCTATCGAACATGTCAAAGGGGATTATTACCTGTAACACTCACGGTCCTACTGTTCCTATGATATATAGGGCCCCAGACGGATAAAATCGACAAATCGACATGAGCCTAGCCTAGTGACAAGGGACAAGACCTATTTCTTTAATGAATCGACACATGACACAGGCATTTTAAAATCGACAAGTGACACCCCCGTCTAGGGCCCTTATAGCCTAGGCTATATATGCCTTCTGGGGCCTCTGCTAAAGCCTAAACTATAAAAGGTAAGATTTTCTTTCAAAGGCTAATCAATTGACAAATGGGCAAGCATATATTATAGAATAGATTAGCCTTTTATAGGATCTACATGACGTCGTCTAAATCAGTAACCACTGTTTCCCTCAGTAGGTAACCACTGTTGCCCTATGATTATGAATGGGCAAGTTTGTATTTTCATTTTCATAGTATTCTCTAGATCTGGTTTGAGGCCACCCCTGGGAAGCCATCAGCCCCGGCCACCAGCCAGCCTGTCGTGGTTATTTTGACATGCACTCAGTTACTCGTAGTGTACCTACTACATTCATCAGTTCATCCCATCAATTATATCACTCAATTGCACCTAAATTCATTGCATTATACATATATAAATAGATATTCATTCACCCCAATTCATCCATTTGACTACCCCACCAGCAGGCAACTAGTACCGCGTAGGCTACCCAACTCTGCTTAGGCTAATTCATCACTCATTCATGTATTCATTCATCCACACTCTACTCTCATTCATTCATTCATACATTCATTCATTCACACATTCATTCATTCATACATTCATTCATTCATACATTCATTCATTCATTCATACATTCATTCATTCATTCATACATTCATTCATTCATACATTCATTCATTTACCTATTAATTCGTCCATTTCCATTTCACTGTGATTTTATATTCATGTCAGCCTTACAAAGTTACATAATTCATGTAATAGCCATGGATGTGGTAATAAGTGCACTGGACAGTGTGTATGGTGATTGGGGGGGGGGGGGGGGTATGTAAATGCCGACTCTGTGACTACTAGTATGTTTAGACTCTGTGACAGGGTCTAAACAAACGGTGCCAGGATGTACTCTGTGTGCCATGTGAATTATTTCTCACACATGCTAGACCAATATCATTATGTAACCAAAGTCTTGTTTGTATATGGGTATCCGTAGTGGTACCCCCAAACATAGACTGTATGCCCTAATATGGACTCTGACTCATATTAAGTCGTCTACTCAACCCTGGGTCACAAGTTTAAGGTCTGCAATGAATGGCTTTGGCTCCATGCAATCCGGATTTAGATATACGGGCCAGTAAGCATAATGTAACGGGAACGGGCCTGGGGCGGGGCGGGAAAAGCGCGAGTCTCGCGAGGACGCGAGATCGCGCGAGGCAGCGTCCTAAACAAGGAGACAAACTGAACTAAAATAACCTGAAGATGGACCCCAACTGTGGCACCTTCTTTTAGGCTGTGTTCACCTCCCTGATCTCTCTACATCAACATATTTATAGCCAGGAATATCAGGTAGGGTGTGCTGATCATTGTGATATAATATTTGTGTACCGTCTTTGGAAAGAATACAGTATTTTCATCTGGAAGTCAGTCAGTTGTGAGTTGTCATTTCCTCCCAGTGACGTCGCCATTGGGCGAGGTCCACCCATATTTCTAGAGCTCTAAACCCTCTCATTCCCTCCCTCTGGCCTCCTATCACAAATGGTGACAGCGGTGGGATGAGTCTACTCCTTTAGGCTCATCTTACCCGCAAATTTGAGAGGTTTTGAGCTGGTTTTCATAAATATCTTTGGGTGGATTCGACGACGTTCGCCGACATTCAAGATGGCGGCGTCGTTCTCGTCGGCAGCGTCCCCCAACGTTTTGAAGACATTTCACCCACCCCGTTCCCTAAATCTCCCTTCAGCCTGAAGAAAAATAGTTATCTTAGCACCGATCAGAGTTTGGGAGAGTTTGAAAAAGTTTGAAGGGGAAATTCCAAATAGCATGTGTCGGCGATGTCGGGCCGGGCACTTCGCCAAGTTTCAAAGTTTCAAGATACGGGTTTGGTTGTGTGGAACTGGAAGGAGGAACGCTGATATTCGTTCAATCATAAACGTAAATATGCCCATCTAAATTCATTGGGAACCAGTTGAGGCTGTCAAATATAGATAGTAGAACACTCGTTCATCAAAAATCCGGGAGAAATTCCGTTAATTCTGTTGTTTTCGGCATTGTACTTTGGAGCAGTTTCAGCCCCGCCCCGTCTTCATTGATTCAAAACCAAGACGGCACGGCTCTTGTTTTGCCGTGTTTACATCCAGTTATCAACCCCAAACTGCTTTATGATGTCGCCTATTCATTGGTTATGAAGTCTACGAGGGTGTCAGGTTAGAATTATTGCTTCTAGATTGTACAGTGGGCCAGGTGCAGACTCAAGACTAGGCCGAAAGTGAAAATATTTATTGTTGACATTTTCGGAAATTTCCGTCGGACTTTCGGCGCTAGTTTTGCCGACCTTCCCCTGATCAAAACTGCCACAAACTGCTGATACATGTCGGGTATATATCCCTAGAATACTAGTTGTGTCATCCAAAGTTTGGAACTGAAAATCGATTGGTAGGAACATTTGTCGTTGTTGTTTGATAGACCAAAACTGAAGCATGGGTTCTTGACATTTCTATCGGAATTTCCGTCACATTTTCGGTTTCGGTTATTCCTTGTTATCTCGCCATAAACAACCCTATTTTCTTCAACGATGCCGGGTATCTAGTGGTTATAAGGTTTAAGAATAGGCCAGGTTAAAAAAAAAAAAAAAAAAAATTATCTACTGTGTGTATTGAGGCCCTTCCACTCACCAAAAGTGAAACTCAACTTTGTCGGCTCCGAATTTGCATTAGGATCATATAATTTACCTGCCCATACCCCACTTCAAACTACCTGAATATGTAGAGTATTTATTGGTTATAAGATTCATCGAGTTTGGGTTCAAGAATAGGGATTCCACAGTTGTGTAGAACTAGAAGAGGGCCGGTAAAATTGAGTTTTGCAAAAATACACTCGGAATTTGGCGGAAATTTCGCCAACGAAACTCTGACTTTGCCGACCTCAGAATCACAGTTAACTCGTTGTCAAAGTACTGAAATATGTCGGTATTCACTTAGTGTGTAGCTCAGCGGGCTTGAGGTAGAGAAATATTGATGATTGGATGTGTATTGGGCCGTTTCCAGACCCGAAACTGAAAGTAATTGTCTAGACTCGGGAATTTCCGTCGGCGAAACTTCACTTGGCCAACGTCAAAAACATCTAGTTTTTTTTTTCGCCAAGACCACCCCAAAATCTCAAAATATGTTGACTTTTCATTATTTGTGAGGTTGGCAACGATGTCAGGTTGGAAGGATCTAGTTTAGTGGCTATATTGAGGCGTTTCCCCGAGACTGAAAGTTGCTGTTTGTGTGACGCCCATCTCGGAAATCTCATCTCAGAAATTCGTGGCCACACTGATTGACTAGTGGGCTAGTGTCCTCATCATAAACACCCCAAACTTCTCGAATATGTCGCCTGTTCATTGCTTATGAAGTTTATGAAGATGTCGGGTCAGAAATATTGATTCTCAGGAGTGAATTGGGCCGAGTTCAGACCCGAAAGTGAAAGTGGATCTAGGCCTACTTAGGGTGTGTTGTGGGACAGTGAAACTGGATCAACGTCTAGACTAGAGCCACATCAGCTGATTGTTGCCACTCCCACTCCAAGCTTGTGACTTTTGTGCATTTCTGTATTGACTCCTGTGTCATTGGGGTTGCCTCACCAGATGAAAATGAGGTTCCCTGGTGGTGTTTGATTGAGAATTTCCATTTTGGGAGTAGGCCTACCTGATGTAAATGAGTCTCCCAGGTAGGTTTATATAGGCAAATTACTGACTGACACACTGGCTTCCAGATTGAATAAGTATTGTATTCCACCATAGTCATTGCCTGTATACCACCATCACCATGTCCTGAAAAAGAATGCAAATGCCAAGCTCTGTGTTCCCCGGCTGATCATAGGCGGAAAGTCATTAAGGACCACCGCCCGGCCGGCCCGTGAAGCAACTTCTGGTGGTAAACAGGTGCAGGCAGTGACAATTTCAGGTACACAAATTTATGATCAGTACCCCTACCTGGTAAATAGCAAGGGTGACAAAATAGCCTGCTTGTATAACATCTACCCCTGAGATTATTTTTTTTATCAGGGGGAGAGATATGAGATATTGCTGCAGGCTTCCCACGGTCACCCTTGAATCAATGCAACTGAAATAAAGAGTCTTCATTATTCTTCATCTACCTCCTCGTCTATATAGTCCTGCCAGATGAAATAGAGGTTCCCTGGTGGAGCTGTATAGCCAAGCTGCTTGCCGAGGGGAGTGAGCAGACCAGAGAGTCTGTGGCCTCCTTCACATGGCATCAATATAACTGTTTGATAAATGTACACGGGAAACTAGCAGAGGCAGGTTCCAGAAAAGCAGAAAATACTGGGCCACTCCAGGCTCAAGCCGCAAGTCTAGGCCTACCATTCAGGCTTGGAATAATAATTTTAAGTTTTAATTTTGAAAAATTGTAGCACTACTCGTTGGGTGGCAATTATTGAGTAACGCACCTCCACCCTCCCGCCTGACCAGCTGAGAAGATGACTCGCCTGGCCTCCCACCCCAGTGAGGTGGGTGGGTCCCGGATCACGAGGAGAGAGGAAAGGCATCACCGGAGCCGGTCCTCATGGGCCAAGTCCTCCCTTGAGGCCTACCATCAACCACAATTTGTTTCTGTTTCTAGGCAAACATCCATGGACCAAGGCAGGCTTCCCTTTTCATTCTATTCTAGGCAGTTGCCCCCTGAGTCGCGTCAGGAGCGCCGGTCACCGTCGCCACATGGGAGGCGCAACAAACAGCGCTCTCCGGTGCGGCCCCATAGAGCGCGTCCCGAGCGCAGGTCACCGTCGCCACATGCGAGGCGCGACAAACAGCGCTCCCCGGTGCAGTCCCAGTGGCTGCGTTATGAGCGCCGGTCACCGTCGCCACATGAGAGGCGGCACAAACAGCGGTCCCAGTGGTTGCGTCCCGAGCGCCGGTCCCCGTCGCCACATGAGAGGCGGCACAAACAGCGCTCCCCGGTACGGTCCCAGTGGCCGCGTCACGAGTGCCGGTCACCGTCGTCACATGAGAGTCACAATAAACAGAGGGCGCATCATGAGCACCGGTCACCCTCGCCACATGAGAGGCGCAACAAACAGCGCTCCCCGGTGCAGTCCCAGTGGCTGCGTTATGAGCGCCGGTCACCGTCGCCACATGAGAGGCGGCACAAACAGCGGTCCCCGTGGTCGCCTCCCGAGCGCCGGTCACCGTCGCCACATGAGAGACAGCACAAACAGCGGTCCCAGTGGCTGCGTCCCGAGCGCCGGTCACCGTCGCCACCTGAGAGGCGTGACACACAGTGCTCCCCGATGAAGCCCCAGCGGAGGCGTCATGAGTGCCAGTCACTGTCGCCACATGAGAGGTGCGACAAACAGCGCTCACCTGTGCGGTCCCAGCGGCTGCGTCATGAGCGCGTGTCACCGTCGCCACAGGAGAGGCGCGACAAACAGCGCTCCCCGGGGCGGTTACCGTTGCCATGGGAGAACCATGAGAAACGGTTCTTACCGGTGTGGTCAGAGCAGCCGAATCCTCAGCGCTGGTCACCAGCGCCACCTGAGAGGCACGACAAAGAGCAGGCACTGAGGCTGTACCCGCCCGCCACCTACCTCGCGGCTGGTCCAGCGGGCATGACCGATCAGCCCGTCACTGATCAGCCTGTGCCCTCCCGGGCGGCTTGTCCACTTGATCTCACTGATCGGCCCATCCACTCTCTGGCGGCTGGTCCATGTGATCAGCCCGCCCATCCCCTGCTGATTGGTGCCCCTGACGTCACTGATCAGCCCGCCCATCCCCTGCCGACTGGTCCACTTGGTGTCACTGATCGGCCCGCCCACTCCCTGGCGGCTGGTCCACCTAGTTTCACTGATCGGCCCGCCCACTCCCTGGCGGCTGGTCCACCTAGTTTCACTGATCGGCCCGCCCACTCCCTGGCGGCTGGTCCACCTAGTTTCACTGATCGGCCCGCCCACTCCCTGGCGGCTGGTCCACCAGGTGTCACAGATCAGCTCGCCCACCCCCTGACGGCTGGTCCATCACACCTCAACGATCTGCTTGCCCATTGCCTAGTGGCTGGTCTATCAGACGTCATCTATCAGCCCGCCCACTCCCTGGCGGCTAGTACCTCGGATGACACTGGACAGCTCGCGGAGACTGGTGCCTCCGACGACGCTGGCCAGCCCACACAGGCTGGTACCTCCGACGACCCTGGACAGCCCGCGGAGGATGGTACTTCCGATGACCCTGGCCAGCCCGCGGATGAGGGTACCTTCGACGACCCTGGACAGCCCGCGCAGGTTGGTACCTCCGACGACACCGGCCAGCCCATGGAGGTTGGTAACCTGGACCACACCGGCCAGCTCGCGGAGGTTGGTAATCTGGAGGTTAGTAACCTGGACGACACCGGTCAGCCTGTAGGGGCTGGTACCTCGGACGACACCGGCCAGCCCGCGGAGGCTGGTAACCCGGACAATACCGGCCAGCCTGCGGAGGTTGGTAACCCGGACGGTACATCGGACGACACCAGCCAACCTGCGGAGGTTGGTAACCCGGACGGTACATCGGACGACACCAGCCAACCTGCGGAGGTTGGTAATCCGGACGACACCGGCCAGCCCGTGGAGGCTGGTAACCCAGACGACACCGGCCAGCCCGTGCAGGCTGGTACCTCGGACGACACTGGCCAGCCCATGGAAGTTGGTAACCTGGACGACACCGGCCAGCCCCCGGAGGTTGGTAACCCGGAGGTTAGTAACCTGGACGACACCGGCCAGCCCGCGGAGGTTGGTAACCCGGAGGTTAGTAACCTGGACGACACCGGCCAGCCCGCGGAGGTTGGTAACCCGGAGGTTAGTAACCCGGAGGACACCAGCCAGCCTGTAGAGGCTGGTACCTTTGAAGACACCGGCCAGCCCGCGGAGGTTGGCAACGCGGAGGTTGGTAACCCGGAGGACACTGGCCAACCTGTAGAGGCTGGTAACCCAGATGACACTGGGCAGCCCGCGGAGGCTGGTGCCTCAGACGACACCGGCCAGCCAACGGAGGCTGGTGCCTCAGAAGACACCGGCCAGCCAATGGAGGCTGGTAACTCAAGACAACACTGGCCAGCCTGCCGAGGCGGATACCTTGGGCGCCACTGGTCGACCTGCTGGACAATGTTCTGCGTGGGACTAAAAGAGACTGCCCCGCATAGCCAATCGATTAGTGCAGGTTAATTCTCAAGTTATAGGTCAGGTGGTATTAAACCCTGACAGCATAGGCATAGTGTTTTCTTCTGGCCTTAGGTTGAATATTTTTAGGATTCGAAATAACTATGACTGGAAAATGTTTATCATTGTTAAATGTGAATTGGAATTACTCATTCTAATATGTATATATGTGGTACTGTCAAATAACTATAATAAAAGGCCAGTTGTAATTGTCATTATAAGTATTACTCTAGCTTAGCGGTCTCATAAAGGTCATTAAAACACCAGGTTGTCTTTAAAAATTGTATAAAGCCGGAAATGAGAAGGACGTCACGCATGTAACCAATAATAATCTTAATGTTTGTTGTTATATGATCAGCCACCCTTACCACTTATTAGCTATGGTCGACAACCTTTTTTCATAACGTCAAAAGAGATTCAAATGACTCATGTCGACCAAAAGCTTCTGGTAGTGGGGGGCCGAAATTGCAAATGTCCCCAAAAGGTCAAAAATAAATGTTTTTATAAAAATCCAACTGCATAATATGAAAGGCCTATACTTGATGTACATGTCTATTGATTTTTATGTTGTTATTTGTTTAAATAAAAATTTTAGAAAGAAATTAAAATTTTGTTAAATTTTTTCATTTTACCCCAATAAAAGAGATCACAAACTCATCATTTTCATAATTTAGGAATTACAATTTCACCTAATTTTTTTGTGGAATGTAAAGTAAAGTAGTGTTGCCTGATCATGCCGAAGGAATCATAGTAAATGAACAATTAACCTACTCTGCAGATCATCTCAAATTGAAAAGTCTTATTTTTAAGCAATCCCTGTCTTGGAAGCCATTGACCGAAACTTGTGCAGATCAAATTTAAGTCAAAATTGGCTCTAATCGTATAATTAAACAACACAATCAAATATATAGACTATTTACCTTTGTGGAACAGCTTAGAATAATTGAGAAAGACATTTTAATCATGTACTATGACAACTAACGTCAACTACGGCAGTTAACGTCAACCGCGCCGTTTGAAAACACGCCATTGTCCCGAAACCGGAAGTGTTTACAAACGTCACCATGACAACTCGCAGCGCTGCGAATGGATACATTTTAGTAGCGCGGCGCTTGGATACATTTTAGTAGCGGCGGCGCTTGGATACATTTTAGTAGCGGCGGCGCTTGGATACATTTTAGTAGCGGCAAATGGATACATTTTAGTAGCGGCGGCAAATTGAAACATTTTAGTAGCGGGCGGCAAATTGATACATTTTAGTAGCGGGCGGCAAATTGATACATTTTAGTATAAATACAGGTCGATATTTGTTAGTATTGGCGAGTATTTCGCCTTTGTAAGGTTGAATCATAAATTTATTTATCGGCAAAACTTCTTTATTTCCTTGCCGCCTGCCGCCACAAAGACGTCGTCTCCTGCGTGATTTGCTTTTGACCAATCAGAAGTAAGGACTGAGGTCACATGACTTTGCGCCGCTACTAAGATGTATCAATTTGCAGCCGCTACTAAGATGTATCAATTTGCAGCCGCTACTAAGATGTATCAATTTGCAGCCGCTACTAAGATGTATCAATTTGCAGCCGCTACTAAGATGTATCAATTTGCAGCCGCTACTAAAATGTATCAATTTGACCCCTGGAAAAGGGAGGGCTCATTTTTTAGTTAGGGAGTGTTCATTTTTGGTCAGTTACGAAATACCTAAGTACCTAATTTTAGTACAATGCGTTATTTTTCATTTCTGACAGCAGATTCGTAATCGCCAGAAAAAGCTACCCCAAATTCATATATTAAAAGTCACATATAATCGAATTCCAGGTGGTGGCTGTTGGTGAGCAGGTGGCTGTGAGAAAGCAGGTGGCTAGGGGCGAGCAGGTGGCTGTGGGCGTCAGCGCAAGGCAGCACGTAACCGCTGTTTTACGTCTCGGCGAAAAAAGCGAGTCGATCGGAGCGTCAGTAGCGACACCATCTTCGTTTCAGCACCGTTTCTGGTTCGACGTGTCGGGTTGGCCGGGGGGCGGCGTGAGCTGCAGATTATTTTGCCTCCAAAACCGATTTTGCCCCCAAAACCGATTTTGAGCCCCGAAACGATTTTGACCTAAAAACGATTTTGAAGTTCTCCTACCCTTCCGAAAATCGGGCCGATCGAAGCGTAAACAGCGAAGATATTCGCGATTTTTGTTTTGTCGGATTATATTGGTACCTATGTGTTCTCCGTTTCTCCCTTTCTCCGTTTCTCCCTTTATCCCGTTCTCCCTTTATCCTGTTCTCCCTTTATTACGTTCTTCCTTTATTACGTTCTCCGTTCATCCCTTTCTCCATTTATCCCTTTCTCCGTTTATCCCATTCTCCCGTTCGTCGTTATCCCGTTCTCCCGTTCGCCGTTTATCCCGTTCTCCCGTTCGCCGTTTATCCCGTTCTCCGTTTATCCCCGTTCTCCATTTACCCTCGTTCTCCGTTTATCCCGTTCTCCCTTTATCCCGCTCTCCCTTTATCCCGTTCTCCCTTTATCCCGTTCTCCCTTTCTTCCATTCTCCCGTTCTCCATTTATCCCGTTCTCCCTTTATCCCGTTCTCTGTTTATCCCTTTCTCCATTTATCCCGTTCTCCTTTCATCCCGTTCTCCGTTCATCCCGTTCTCCGTTCATCCCCTTCTCCCTTTATCCCGTTCTCTCTTGATCCATTCATCCGCTTTCCGTTTGTCCCATTCTCCCTTTATCCCGTTCTCCCTTTCTCCGTTTATCCCGTTCTCTTCCTAAAATCTTCCTATATAAATTCAATTCCTATTGGGACTAGGCCTACTTTTAGCTTGAGGGTATAATAAAATCTTCCTACATAAATTCAATTCCTATTGGGACTAGGCCTACATTTTAGCTTGAGGGGATAATAAAATCTTCCTATATAAATTCAATTCCTATTGGGACTAGGCCTACTTTTAGCTTGAGGGGATAATAAAATCTTCCTATATAAATTCAATTCCTATTGGGACTAGGCCTACTTTTAGCTTGAGGGGATAATAAAATCTTCCTACATAAATTCAATTCCTATTGGGACTAGGCCTACTTTTAGCTTGAGGGGATAATAAAATCTTCCTATATAAATTCAATTCCTATTGGGACTAGGCCTACTTTTAGCTTGAGGGGATAATAAAATCTTCCTACATAAATTCAATTCCTATTGGGACAAGGCCTACTTTTAGCTTGAGGGGATAATAAAATCTTCCTACATAAATTCTATTCCTATTGGGACTAGGCCTACATTTTAGCTTGAGGGGATAATAAAATCTTCCTATATAAATTCAATTCCTATTGGGACTAGGCCTACTTTTAGCTCGAGGGGATAATAAAATCTTCCTACATAAATTCAATTCCTATTGGGACTAGGCCTACTTTTAGCTTGAGGGGATAATAAAATCTTCCTACATAAATTCAATTCCTATTGGGACTAGGCCTACTTTTAGCTTGAGGGGATAATAAAATCTTCCTACATAAATTCAATTCCTATTGGGACTAGGCCTACTTTTAGCTTGAGGGGATAATAGAATCTTCCTACATAAATTCAATTCCTATTGGGACTAGGCCTACTTTTAGCTTGAGGGGATAATAAAATCTTCCTACATAAATTCAATTCCTATTGGGACTAGGCCTACATTTTAGCTTGAGGGGATAATAAAATCTTCCTACATAAATTCAATTCCTATTGGGACTAGGCCTACTTTTAGCTTGAGGGGATAATAAAATCTTCCTATATAAATTCAATTCCTATTGGGACTAGGCCTACTTTTAGCTTGAGGGGATAATAAAATCTTCCTACATAAATTCAATTCCTATTGGGACTAGGCCTACATTTTAGCTTGAGGGGATAATAAAATCTTCCTACATAAATTCTATTCCTATTGGGACTAGGCCTACATTTTAGCTTGAGGGGATAATAAAATCTTCCTACATAAATTCAATTCCTATTGGGACTAGGCCTACTTTTAGCTCGAGGGGATAATAAAATCTTCCTACATAAATTCAATTCCTATTGGGACTAGGCCTACTTTTAGCTTGAGGGGATAATAAAATCTTCCTACATAAATTCAATTCCTATTGGGACTAGGCCTACTTTTAGCTTGAGGGGATAATAAAATCTTCCTACATAAATTCAATTCCTATTGGGACTAGGCCTACTTTTAGCTTGAGGGGATAATAAAATCTTCCTACATAAATTCAATTCCTATTGGGACTAGGCCTACTTTTAGCTTGAGGGGATAATAAAATCTTCCTACATAAATTCAATTCCTATTGGGACTAGGCCTACATTTTAGCTTGAGGGGATAATAAAATCTTCCTACATAAATTCAATTCCTATTGGGACTAGGCCTACTTTTAGCTTGAGGGGATAATAAAATCTTCCTATATAAATTCAATTCCTATTGGGACTAGGCCTACTTTTAGCTTGAGGGGATAATAAAATCTTCCTACATAAATTCAATTCCTATTGGGACTAGGCCTACTTTTAGCTTGAGGGGATAATAAAATCTTCCTACATAAATTCAATTCCTATTGGGACTAGGCCTACTTTTAGCTTGAGGGGATAATAAAATCTTCCTACATAAATTCAATTCCTATTGGGACTAGGCCTACTTTTTTAGGCCTACTTTTAGCTTGAGGGGATAATAAAAGTCCGAAAAAAGTCGAAAAAAGAGGATCCACTCTCGACGAGATTATTTATGTCCCGCGACATTCGACCAAGAACACTACATTTTAGCCCTCAAGCCTCATCCCCTTCTCCGTTCATCCCCTTCTCCGTTCATCCCCTTCTCCCTTTCTTCCTTTCTCCCTTTATCCCGTTCTCCCTTTATCCGTTTGCTGTTTATCCTGTTTGCTGTTTTTCCCGTTCTCCGTTTATCCTGTTCTCTGTTTATCCCGTTCTCCCTTTATCCCATTCATCCCGGTTATCCCGCTCTGTTTATCCCGCTCTCCCTTTATCCCTGTTTTCTCCCTTTATTGCATTCTCCTTTCATCCCGTTCTCCGTTTATCCCGTCCTCAGTCTATCCCGTTCTCCCTTCATCCCGTTCTCTCTTCATCCCCTTCTTCCTTCATCCCCATCTCCATTAATCCAGTTCGCTGTTAATCCCGTTCATCCCATCCTCTGTTTATCCCGTTGATCCCATTTGTCCCCTTCCGTTTATCCCGTTTTCCGTTTATCCGGTCCTCCGTTCATCCTGTTCTCCATTTATCCCGTTCTCCGTTTATCCCGTTCTCCATTTATCCCGTTCTCCATTTATCCCGTTCTCCATTTATCCCGTTCTCCATTTATCCTATTGTCCCTTCCGCTCATCCCTTCTCCGTTCATCCCCTTCTCCGTTCATCCCCTTCTCCGTTCATCCCCTTCTCCGTTCATCCCCTTCTCCGTTCATCCCCTTCTCCGTTCATCCCCTTCTCCGTTCATCCCCTTCTCCCTTTATCCCCTTCTCCCTTTCTTCCGTTCTCCCTTTATCCCGTTCTCCCTTTATCCGTTTGCTGTTTATCCTCTTTGCTGTTTTTCCCGTTCTCCGTTTATCCTGTTCTCCGTTTATCCCGTTCTCCCTTTATCCCATTCATCCCGGTTATCCCGTTCTCTGTTTATCCCGTTCTCCCTTTATCGCTGTTCTCCCTTTATTGCATTCTCCTTTCATCCCGTTCTCCGTTTATCCTGTCCTCAGTCTATCTCGTTCTCCCTTCATCCCGTTCTCTCTTCATCCCCTTCTTCCTTCATCCCCATCTCCATTAATCCAGTTCGCTGTTAATCCCGTTCATCCCGTCCTCTGTTTATCCCGTTGATCCCATTTGTCCCCTTCCGTTTATCCCGTTTTCCGTTTATCCGGTCCTCCGTTCATCCTGTTCTCCATTTATCCCGTTCTCCCTTTATCCCGTTCTCCATTTATCCCGTTCTCCATTTATCCTATTGTCCCTTCCGCTCATCCCCTTCTCCGTTCATCCCCTTCTCCGTTCATCCCCTTCTCTGTTCATCCCCTTCTCCCTTTATCCCCTTCTCCCTTTCTCCCGTTCTCCCTTTATCCCCTTCTCCCTTTATCCGTTTGCTGTTTATCCCATTTGCTGTTTTTCCCGTTCTCCGTTTATCCTGTTCTCCGTTTATCCCGTTCTCCCTTTATCCCATTCATCCCATTTATCCCGTTCTCCCTTTATCCCGTTCTCCCTTTATCCCGTTCTCTGTTTATCCCGTTCTCCCTTCATCCCATTCATCCCCATTCTCCCTTTATCCCATTCTCCCTTTATTCCGTTCTCCCTTTGTCCCGTTCTCCCTTTATCCCGTTTATCCCTTCATCCCGTTTATCCCATTCTCCATTTATCCCTTTCGCAGTCTAACCCGTTCTCCCTTTATCTCGTTTTCCCTTTATCTCGTTCTCCACTCATCCGCTTTTCCGTTCATCCCGTTCGCCGTTCATCCCGTTTCCCGTTTATCCCGTTCACCGTTTCTCCCGTTCACCGTTTATCCCGTTTGCCGTTTATCCCATTCTCCCTTTATCCCATTCTCCCTTTATCCATTTTATCCCGTCCTTTGTCTATCCCGTTTTCCCTTTATCTGTTCTCCCTTCATCCAGTTCTCCATTCATTGCCTTCTCTGTTCATCCACTTCTCCGTTCATTCCCTTCTCCTTTCATCCCGTTCTCCTTTCATCCCGTTCTCCATTTTTCCCGTGTATCCCGTTTTTATGTTTATCCCTTTCTCCGTTTATCCCGTTCTCTGTTTATCGCAGTTCTCCGTTTATCCCAATCTTCCTTTATCCCGTTCATCTGTTCTCCATTCATCCCGTTCTTCCTTCATCCCATTCTCCGTTTATCCCATTCTCCCTTTATCCCCGTTCTCCCGTCATCCTGTTCTTTCTTTATCCTGTTCTCCCATCATCCCATTCTTTCTTCATCCCATTCTCCCTTTATCCCGTAGATCCCTTTTTCTCATTCTCCCTTTATCCCATTCTCCCTTTATCCCGTTCATCCCCTTCCGCTGATCCCGTTCTCCATTTATCCCATCCTACGTCTATACCGTTCTCCCTTTATCACATTCATCCCGTTCTCCATTTATCCTGTTCTTCCTTTATCCCGTTCATCCCGTTCTCCCTTTATCTGTTCTCCCTCTATCCCATTCATCCCGTTCTCCCTTTATCCCGTTCTCCCTTTATCCCGTTCTCCCTTTATCCCGTTCATCCCGTTCTCCCTTTATCCCGTTCTCCCTTTATCCGTTCTCCGTTTATCCCAGGTGTCCCTTTATCCCTCGGCAATTACCTAACCACATCATCAATTATTTTCTGAAAAAGAGAATAAAATATAAAAGAAAAAAATGAATAAAATATAAAAGAAAAAAAAGAATCATGACTGTCGACCATAGCTCCCCTGTGTTTCCCAACTCAGATCTATGTCTCATCGTCCCTTTTTCCTTTTAAAATCTCTACGTCCTTGTTGTATAATGTCTATCAAATGTTGTAATTCATCATAATTAAATCATATGTAGTGTACAAAGTACTTTAATATATGGGTTGCTCGAGGACGAGCAAGGTTTAAGGAGAGGAGGGTGTAACGGGAACGGGCCTGGGGCGGGGCGGGAAAAGCGCGAGTCTCGCGAGGACGCGAGATCGCGCGAGGCAGCGTCCTAAACAAGGAGACAAACTGAACTAAAATAACCTGAAGATGGACCCCAACTGTGGCACCTTCTTTTAGGCTGTGTTCACCTCCCTGATCTCTCTACATCAACATATTTATAGCCAGGAATATCAGGTAGGGTGTGCTGATCATTGTGATATAATATTTGTGTACCGTCTTTGGAAAGAATACAGTATTTTCATCTGGAAGTCAGTCAGTTGTGAGTTGTCATTTCCTCCCAGTGACGTCGCCATTGGGCGAGGTCCACCCATATTTCTAGAGCTCTAAACCCTCTCATTCCCTCCCTCTGGCCTCCTATCACAATAATACTGGTCCTCTCCAAGGCTGGCTATTATGTTTGAAGAAAGACTGCAGTGGGATATTAAAGTAGATGTTGTGGGGAAGTTTTCTGGGAATGAGCCGGAGAAGGGGGGCGGGGTGGGCCGGATGTAGCAACCCTGTCTAATGCATATAATATCTAATGCATGTCAAGATTTCACAGTATCCTGGTGTTAAATTGGCAAAACACTAGCTGCCGGGGTTGCATGGTCTTTTACATTTATAATTCCGCAATAATTACTATCGGGATACATGTATTATAAATCATGTGTAAAAGATAATGTTTAGAAAAAGCCCTATTAATTTGATTAAAAATATAATTTGGACCTATTCTTAAATATAGAAAGCAAGAGTTTCCTCTTATTTTCTCTAAAACACTGCCATTTATTTTAAGTTATAACTTCCCTCAAACCAAACCCATTTATGAATCTGCCTCTCCCCTAAATGTAAAGGCAGACATAGTCATAGAAATAACACGGGTAAGAAGGACTGATTATGCTACAAACTCATCTATTAAAAGGGAGTGATGAATTTTTAACAACATGGTGGGCCGACCACTGTTACCTCCGGTGTTACCTATAGTAATGCTCCGGCTTTTCGCTATAAAGGGGTGACATGTTTTTATCTCCCGCCCCTAAAACCCACCACCTCAACCCCGCCCACAAGTTGTTAAAAAATGACCCCCACCCTAAGCATGGACGATTGTTATCTCATCTTTTATTCTTCCTAAAGAGCCGCATGTCACCAGGTATGACCGTTACCATGGTAATATACTATGCCGCTGCATTACAATAAGTGCCCATGACATCAATAGTGTCCATTCTCTATACAACTCTATGCGTTTTCCCAAGCATTGATTCATTATTTATACGGTGGCACATGTCGCCATGGTCACATAACGATTTTAACGGAGTGGCCCTGCTTTTAAACAGTTTGTCCAGAGTTTTGTTGAAACAACGGGTGTCATTCCTGGAAACGTCAAACTGTGTGGCATGGAGGGTACACAGAAGGTGCATCTGTCTCCTGGTAACGGCAGGACAAATACTGGAGATCAACTCCAGGGCAGATTGTATTGAATACATTCATAAATGTTCATCCATTTCTTTAGACTTTAATATAGATCGCGCCCTTCCCTCACCTTTTCAAATCCCCATACTTGCATGCATCACAGTTTTTCCGAGGGAGACACATATCAAAGACAGCTTCTCATCCCTCTGTTCCCCTTTTACCAATATTTAAATATCACTGAATATTAAATACAAAGCATCCATAAAATGTGCACCTACAGTTGTTGCTGTTATACAACATTTTATTTCATCCTGGCACAGCTGTTGAGAGTACAGATCAAAGGGTGTCCCAGCTGTGGTGGCACAAACTGGTGCCACATAGCTGCATGATGTACATGTCACTCTGCCAGTTGTTGAATTAACACACAGAGGATCCTTGACACACGGTCAATACCGCCTTGTTACGGTCCGTTATGTGATGGAGTATAGCCTATATATAAGGTGTAATTAGTGCTATTAAGGCAACAATTAAGCGGCTGTAAATAAAAATGGTCAACAGGCAGGTCATAAACATGGTTCACATAGTGTCTCCCTTTCTGTTACCTTCTTTCCTTTCCTACCTCTGTATCACTCCTTCCGCGTTCCCTATGTTCTCAAACTGCCCCTCCCCCCCCCCCCCCCCAGTATCTCACACACCTTCCAGCCTCTCTGCTCGATCCTCCCCGCTCCTCTCCTATTCCCACTTTGCCCCCCTTCCTCTCTTTAATACCTGAGTACGTCATTTACCTGCCTGCCTCCCTCCCTGCCTCTCCCCTTCCCTCTCTCACTCCCTAGCTTCCTTTCCGACGACCTTTTTGATAGGGCAAGAAATAATTCAATGAATCTTTTCAATTTTCAATTCAGCAATTCTTCAAATAGAGTCCTTAGCTTTATAGGCTTAGAAACTATACATTGGAAAGTGATTTGCTGACACTAATCGGGCATTCAGTCTTGGTACTACATGTATTGAATAAAGCCATCAATTAGCCTCAGCAGGTAGTAATTAGAGCCTGTTAGATCACATTACCCCCTGGTTACCTCCCCCACCAGAGGTTGGGTTGTAAATACATGCACCTGAATCCTCATTCATTGATATATGATACATGTGTATATGTAAACTAACGATTCTACCTGAGGGATTGTCAGTTGTATGCCCGGTTGTATATCAACCAGGGCTAATGTATTGATTAGGTTAAGGGCTCTAGCTATTGGCAACATAACACCAACTCCCACATCACTGTATAATAGTAACGTAAACCGACTCAGATATAAGAAGCTTTGCACACACCATAGGCAGAGGGCATTCTCACGCTATGGTCCAAAGCAGAATTGTTGCAAAGAATAATCCATACATACATCTATAGGTATTTCCTTTGAATTGTTAGATGCTAGAGTGCCTGGGTATATCAAAGACGACCCCTGTGATCCCTCTTGATACTATTCCTTTATAACATGGTACAATCTAGATATCATATCAGACTAGGTAACTCCTTCCTTCCCTCCCACCCACCCCTTCCCATGCACCTGCTACCTTCCTTATTGCACCTGTATGTGTCTATAACAGTATCTAATCCGCTAAAGGCCGTATAATGCTTTAATGTGTTATACCCTGGGCCACCAGGGACCGTCATAATGCATGAATGCAGTCTTAGCGAGTCTACTCACCAGGGCTGCATTCAGGCATCATACTGACCCTTCAGGAGTGCATCAACCCTGTATGGTCGGCATTATACTTGAATTCAGCTCTGGCAAGGTACTTAGCAGGGATGCATTTATGCACCACGCAGACAAAGGGCATATTTCATTAAAGCAATAAGCGGCCCTTAAAGGGCTAGGTAGACAGACCTAATGCAGACCAGAGACCACACGTGTGGTGCTTTATCTACCACTTTACTGGCTGCCTCTGTCAGGACACGTTCCCTGCAGTTACTGCCAGAAGATCAGGCCCTGGCAACCCTCCGCTATACAGACCTGGTTATCATTGATTTTCTATTATAGCCATTGGTTATTGGGTTATGTGGCTATAGGGACCCTGCTTAATACTGCATGGTGGTGTGGGCGGGAGCTGCTCAGGAGCATCTCCTGGATACACATGGAGCTGCTCTCTGGTCACCTACAGGTGAACCTACAGGTAAAACAACTGTCTGTCAGTCTAGTATCTCCTGGCAGCAGAGCATCTGCCATTTCCTCCAGGGCGCTGCTTATACATTGATTAATGGATATGGTCATAGCAGCCAAGCAGCACACATAGTAGGACTCAATTAGTGTTGGCTATACATGGGCTGGAGGTTGGCCAAGCCTCTATACATACTTAGGTGAGTGCCTCTGTGCTATTGGAGGTGTGGATTACAGGAGCTTATCGTGAGCTGCTCATGGAATACATGAGCTGTGCCTTGACTACAGGATGGGCTCCTAACTTACAGGATTTATTAAGGGATAATAGGAACTGATCCCTCTATGCTCTAGGGTTCTAGGAGCTTCCCCTATTGCGACGGAAGCTATGCATGCATTGCTGTTACATTTAAGGAGTTGTTCCTTAGTCTCCAAAACGCAGTTTTGTGTAGGGATGTTCCCTGTGTGTATGGCATTTGCTCTTATACCTCGTGCCTCAGCTAGCTGTCACTGAAACACTGAAGCAGAAAAGGTTCTCACAAGCTCTTTCTTTTCAAATGTAGATCTCATAGATATCCATAAAAGCTGGGTATTTCTTTTCCAAGCATCCAGCAAGTGGGTGTATAAAATGTTCTTAAAATCAATTATTAAGACTGCCATTTTTCTTCTGTTACCACTGAAGCTTATTATAATTCTTGATATCAGACTAATTTCTACTACTTCCTTTCTTTACCAGGCGTGCTGCTGATTCCAGCCTGTTGAGGCTGCGGTACAGTGGGGTGGTCCTCTAGAGATGTCCCTACAGGCCCCAATGTCGCGCATACCCCAACGGAGCGGCCATGATGGCGGGAGTGGCCATAAACGGACAATATCTGCTCCAAGCAAACTGGAGCAGATGCAGATGGCGCTCCATGCACGACTTGAGAAGGAGAAACAAGAGAAACTGGCCAGGGCCAAGGAGGAGAGGATGCTGCAACTGTACAGGGAGGACCAGGAGAGGCAGAACAGGCAGATCTCCAAGTATGGCTATAACAATAATACTGGTCAGGGTACTTCAGCACAGAGAGTGCCCAGGGCCCAGCCTGGTGCCAATGTGGGTGGAGTGAGGGACTTCTTCCAGGGTAGGAGGCAGGAGACTAGTGCAGGGAAGGGAGTGAGAGGCAAGCCTCCCCTGCCCCACCAGCAGAAGAACAGTGCTGGCAGGGACAGGGGCAACCCCCTGGCACCTATTAACCTTAGATCACCACACAATGATGGGGGAGTATTAGGACATGGGAGCCCTACTGGAATCAGACAAAGCCCTAAGCTCTTAAGGAACAGGGGTACTGTGGCTAGGAACAAGGGGCCTTATGGAACCCCCAATGACAGTGGCAATGAGAGTTCTGGCTATGAGGACCAGAACCATAATAGTTACCGTGCCAAGAACAGCAGTAAACTAAAGCGGCCTCAGCGTCTAACCCAATACCAGGCCTCCAGTGAGGAAGATGTGAATGGCACACCACCCAGAAAGCAATCCTCCTTCCAGCAGTGGAAGCAGGAGATGAACAATAACCCCAACAAGACCTACAAGGTACCCAAGAATAAAGTTCACAATGGCTACCACAGCGACAGTGGGGCCGGGCAGAACTCTGACTTCCAGAAGTGGCAGGGGGAGATGGACAACCAAAGACAGCAGAGGCTGGAGCGCCACAGACAAGAGAGGCAGGAATCCCCCATGGCATATGACCAGGAGGAGACCCCCTCCAGTGTCCGCAGTCGTGGCCCTCCCTCTAACCGCCAACCACCACCCTCCACCCGCCGCCGCAGCCAGCCTCCCCGCTATGAGGATTCTGCAGGAGAGGAGGATGATAGTCCTCCTCCTCCAGCCTCAAACAGGAGCAATGTCTCCAAGATGTCTGCTGCAGCAATGGAGAGGAATGCCCAGCTGGAGTCTGAGCTCAAGCGGAAGGAGCGGGAGCTGCTCGATATGATCCAGAAACAGCAGGAGCAGCTCGAATCCATGAAAGTACAGAGAGCGAGGGAGGAGGCTGAGGTGGGTAGTTAATTCTTTAATGAAAATCTATAAGAAAATTCTTCATATATATGTATTGATTATAGATATAATATTTTCATTTCTGCTGAGTAAGTACAAATGATATGGAAAGTGAAGAATGTAAGGTATAATTGATTTCTATAGATCTATAATAACTGTGTATTCTGCAAAATGCATTAGTCTGTAGAATCATAGTATCTGACCTGCTCCTTTGTACTTACCAACCAGCCTTCCTATCTGATATTACAACATGGTTGACATGGGAAAACTAATAAAATCCAACTTTGATTAAGGGTTGAGGATTCTTGACAGACTACTCATTATGGCATGTGTTGAATCTTAACCCTCTGCCTATGATCGCTCTGCCTCAAAAGGCAATTAACCTTGGCAAGTCTACTACTTGGTATATTGCTGATTGGCTTTCACATCCACTTCATTGGGAGGCAATTGACCAATCTGACTTTGGTGATCATTGGTGATTCTGCCTCTGTAAGCAATATTGCCTTTCTCTTGTATGCAACCCCATATGAAGCAATCATTAGCAGTGTGGCAATTCGAATAGAGATGAAAGCTCTAACAAATTGTCCAAAAACGAGGTAATTAGCAACTATAACTTTGTTGGAATTACTATTTTGCAACATACTGTTCTATGAAAGGCAATTGCCAAATTGGCATATCCAACTTTTTGTATTACTGATTTGACCTCATATAACATGGCAATGGGAAGTTGCTGCCATCTCTAAGCTATATTAATTAACCTCAACATGCCATCTGATACCCTGCTTCTAACAAATCAAATCCAGGCCCTGTTTGGGTAGCGTCTATAGAGTCGGTTACCATCAAGGAAATGGTCTCTGAATAATTGAGCCGTCTTCACTGCACGAGCATTGAGGAAGTAGTTTGCATTTACGTCAGTGGGTGCGTCAAGTCAAGTTCAAGTTTCAAGGGTTTTTATTTCACCAGAGTAACGTACAGATTCATCTTTTCAGTTGTTCTACCCGTATTGTTCTCCTGGAAGCTAGTTATAGCAGTCTAGCTTACAGTTTATAATGCAATGAATGAGACTAGTTTTTCAAACATATTTCATATCGATTTGCTATAGTTTACAGAGTGTAATGCTGCTCAGGTTGATTTGCAAAAAGTGTTGCTTCTAAATATGTACAGATCCTCTTTAGAGGGGTGCGTAAGCACATTTACATGTAGTATGGTCCTTAGGACTAGTTATATCAGTACTTTCCATACTCTCTTCTATCAACCGACAGGACAGACAATAAAAGGACAAAGACAGGTAATGAAATTAGGTAACAAGGGGGACTAGACAGTTTCATCTTACAATTATAATAGTATGAGCCAGGGGGTTACATCTAGCAACAGATCTCCAGGGGGGGCGCGCTACCTTTTCTCTGTTAAGAGTATCTTGTAAAAACACCACAGAGATTACTGTATGGGCATACTGCTTATCACAGGTTTGCCTTCCTGTACACTTATAGGCAGCGGTATCTAATGATACCGACGATTGACACTAGTAGTTCAGTCTCTCACCAGCCCAGTGTGTCTGGGCGGCCTCGCGGAGGATACACCTACCCTCATAATGTAATTTCAAGTCATCAGGCCTCCATTTTTTCTTGAAAAAGTCAAATAGCTTACTTTTAATCTCCACTTTAAAAGCCTCTTTACTTTTCCACCTTAACTGTGGATTGAGAGCATTCCACCTGGCGTAGGCCTGGTATACAGGACCATGCAAAAGTCCTGTAAGCTTTGGTCTAGTTTGGGCTATCACCGGGGCTTGTGTGGCCCTAGTACCTGTCATATGGGATATGTGCAGCATACCATTAAACACCAATCTATGACACGTGGTCAATTGAAGGTAGATTCTACGCAAGTCTATTGGCAACATGTTCGCCATAATATACAGGTCCTTTACATGAACTTCTCTAGGATCTCTTACTCTAAAACAAACTCTTATACACGCATTGTACATCACTTGGAATTTCATCATTAGGTTTTTATTTAAACCTGTTGTGAATATGAGTCCATAGTCGAAATAAGGCATCAACATGGTTTTCATGATCTTAATACTAGTATACAGGTCAACATAGACTCTTGTTTGTATTAGTAACCACATTCTGTATCTTATAGCCGAGAACATTGCTCTACTCTGCCCCGTGAAGGACATCGATCTGTCTATTTCAATTCCTAAATATTTGTATTGAGATACCGCCTCTAATGGGGTACCACTCATATGTAGACGGATTTCTGCCTCAACCATGGACACAGTCATATGTTTTGATTTTCCAACATTTATCGTGAGTGAATTCTGGTTACACCAGTGGGAAATGGTATCCAGATCTTGCTGGAGGTCTCTCTCCACTTCAGGCCAGGTTTTAGCCTCGTGTATAAGAAGCGTATCGTCAGCATACATTTTGAGGGTAGATTTTGTTTTCAATTGTGGGAGGTTATTGACGTAAATTATGAATAACAAAGGGCCCAATATGGACCCCTGCGGAATGCCAAAGGTGACCTTCTCATAGCCAGATTCTGCCTTATTACACTTTGTTTGCTGAACGCGGTCTGTTAGATAGCTTTGAAACCACATGACTGTGTCCTCACATAACCCTATATCCTTCAGCTTTTGCAGCAACAGAGTGTGATTTAAAGAATCAAACGCCTTCGCGAAATCCAAAAACACAATGGCTACCTTATTCTTATTTATCTTACTCCTATGTGCCTTATCTATAACTTGGAATACTGTATCGAGGGTAGACCTACATTTCCTAAACCCGTTTTGATCAGAAGTGAGGAGATTGTTATTCTCAAGATACTTATATAATTGGATGTGAACAAATCTCTCAAGGATCTTTCCAGGAATAGGAAGTAGAGAGATGGGTCGCAGCTGTGAGGGGGTAGTGGCATTAGCCGTTTTTGGTACCGGTACTACTGTGGCTTTTTTCCACTTAACAGGGAAAATATTATGAACTATCGAGCAATTCAGAATATGTGTGAAAGGCGCAATTAGTATCTGAAGGGAATCCTTCAAGAGACGAGCCGAGATACCTGGAATGCCCGAGGACTTATAGATGTCTATTTTTAGAATTTCTTGCATGATTTTCTCAGACTGAACTATTGACAGAGAGAAGGAGTCAGGTTGTACAGAGGGATTAGGTTGAGGGGTGGGGGGGTCCACCTGCGGGAGGGCCTCAGACAAGTTCTGTCCAACTTTAGCAAAAAATTTGTTTACCATGTCAACAGCCTCAAGTGGCTCCACCTGGTTTCCCTCATTATTTATCAGATTTATCCATCTTCGGGTGGTGCGCTTAGGGAGGACCTGTGCTACAGTTTGCCAAAACTTCTTTGGGTCACTCTTATACCTTAAGAGTTGCTCTTTGATATAGGTGCTTTTTGCCTTTCGCGTTGTGCTATTTGCAAAGTTCCTAAATGCTCTAGCTCTTTCCCTGTCCTCCTGCAGCCCAGACCTTATTGCTATGGATAGGGCATAATCCCTATCTCTATAAATCTCCAGAATCTCCTTAGTCAACCAGGCGGGCCTATCTGCTTTAACCTTGAAAGATCGCTCAGGGTATAAAGTGTCAGCCATTTTTCTTATAGCTCCCTCCATACAGTCCCAAGCCAGATTCGGGTCCAGTTCAGTAACAAACTGATCCCAATTTGTTTTTAGCAATTCAGCTTTAATATCATCAGAACTATATTTAAGATAAGACCTTCCCATTATAACCTCACGTATAGTAGGGTTTCTGGGCTTTTTAATTCTAATGTAGGTAGGGACATGATCAGAGATATTCACCTTGATAGTACCTGAGTCCGCGCGCATGCCAGGGGCCCCTGACTTCCGGGAACTGTGAGGAGCAACAGTTGGCGCTACTGGCCTCAATAGATGCCATAGTAAAAGGGGGAAAAAGGTGTTTCAGGTTACCCAACCCTACTTTTTTTTTTTTAATCCAATTTTCAATTGAACCAGGAGCTTCGCTGCCGGTGATAGTAGCACAGGAAAATTGTCATACGCACAGCGTTCATTTGCCCCAGATTACCTTAGCATATTACAAATAGTGTCTGATTGTCATGACATTTTCAATCTCCATATCTAAGTCCAAGGTAGAAATTACTACGAGCCAACTTGGGGCGCGGTACATCGCTGGGCTACGTGTTTTATTAGTAGTTTTAGAAAAAGGGGAAATTTAGGCAACTTTGGGCTTTTTTCAGATACAATTTGATGATCCACGAATAGAAGCTGTGGTTCACGAGTCTGTACCACAGTTTGCGAGAAAATTCTGAGGACTAAATCTTTTCTTTTTAAAATCTGGCTTACCGACCCTAGATTTTCAGAACATGTAACCTGAAACACACCTGTTCTTTTGGCCCAACCTAGAAGTAGAGGAGGGATTCCCCCACCTTGAACCCACACCATATAGACCTAGTATCGACCCACTGGTGCCTTGGGAGGTGAACGTCTTCAATTATGTATAATAGACAGCATAGGTGTTGGGAAGGGACTCATTGTAATCGCAAATTGGTTCTATGTTCCACAATTTCTACCTTTTATTGAAGTGGGTCGGTAGAAATGAGCTGCCAAAATCTCTGCAGTATGCAGGTCAATGAGCACAGTCAGTTTATAAGTTTATTTGTCTAATTGGGAACTTTAACATTAATATAGGATGACCAGGAATGGCTCCAGGGCTTTGTTACAGAACAAAAACGTGAAGTGCAGGTATGGACGTCATTGCTGCAGTGCTGTGGTTACACCAACTTATTTTCCTCATTAATAAATTAAAGATTTATCGGACGATTGATTATTCTCTTTTTATTTCAGTTATTGACGGTTGCAGTGTACTAGTTTCTTGCATTTGGTGATTGACTCTTATGTTTATTTTGTCTATTGTAACTATCAGAAGAAAGAGCGGGTAAATTACATTTAAATATCTTTTATTATAGGCTCTATGGTAGCTTGTTTTAAGATTGCATGTATCGTAAAGTGAATTTCACCTTTCCTGCATGTTTCCTCACTTCCTCACTCATTGCACACAAATACATTCCTTAATCACATAGAGTGCATGAACATTATTAAGTTGTGGTTTGTACTACATTAAAGACAATAATTTAAGGTTTTCCAGGGGCCTCTGATGCTCCAGAGAGCAAATTGTTACTAAACACGTACATATATATATATGTAGGCCCACAACTGTATCATATAAGTGGTTTCTTATCCTAGCAATACTTTACAATAATTTACATTGTTTATGTATTATAGCTTTCGTACATATTTTTCATCAATTTCTTTTCAATAATAACCCATTTTAGGCGCTTATCTCATCTGCATCTTAGCTTTCGTATTTTACACACGTTCCAATGTAATTGCATGCATCACTGCACATCATGACATTGTATATACACATGTAGCCTGTAACAGATTACCATCCAGCATATACTCATGAATATCTTTTGTAACTTTGAACATGGACTAAATAACATAATTCTCTATGAAATACTAACAATTCGATTTTTACTCATTTCCAGGAGGAACGTGAAAAGAAGGAACGAGCCAAGGAGCAGGAGCGGAAAAGGAAAGCCCGGATAGCAGAGGAGCGTGCGCGGCAGCACTCCCGTCAATCCAGCATTGACGAACCCAAACACATGCCCAGCCCTCCTCCAGCCGACCTCCCCAAACCATTCGCCCGGAAAGCCCGGCGGGTCGTCAAACCCCCTCCGGCCCGGAAACAAGCTCCCCCGCCCCCTCCTCAAGACAATGAGCCCTCCTTCTATGATACGTCCAACACAGCCGACATCTACGTCAAGATGGCGGCCGACGACCCGGACGCTGCCCCTGTCCAGTTGCATCTGGTTCCGTGCGGGATGTGCGGACGGAAGTTTGCGGAAGAGCGCCTGGCCAAACACCAGGTGGCGTGTGAGAGGACGCAGGCGGCCGCCGCCAAGAGGAAGAAGTTTGACCCAGTCAAACACAGGACGGAGGGCACAGAGCTGGCACAGTACGTCAACAACCCCCGGCCAGAACCCAAGGTAGGCACAGGCTTTAGTATGGAATATGTATGGACATTCTTTACAGGAATGGAAAACCTGAAAATTACAGAAAATGAAAAATATTCATGATACATGCATGGGAATAACGAGGGCATCTAATGCAAGGGAAACGTTGATAATTAGTATACCAGTGCATACCTTGAGGATTTATTGGATGAAATAAAAGACCTGTTATTGTTCCATCAAATGATTATGAATCTGTAGCATCCTCTTAATTAATGGGGTTTATGAGAAAGTAGGGTCATACAATGATACATGTGTATGGTGGTACATCTATATTCCTGTTTGAATACTTAACATACTAACAGGAAACCGAAAAGGTAAAAAGTACTCCTTACCCTGACCATACAGCGTCATACTGAATGGCTATGTCAATATCAAGCTCCTGAAATGATACTCAATGTCTTTGTCCTCACTGCTTCCCATGTGAATTTCCCACTGAGGGCTTCGGCTTATTTTAAGTACATTTAACTCACTTAAATATTGGCCATATTCATTTGCAACCGACAGGAAGAAAATCTGTGAAGAACACAATTTATTGTGGGGTGAAATGAAAATTCTGCCTGAAATGTCAATTTGGTACCAGTTAGGGCCTTTGGTTTCTTTTAATTAATGTTCAATTGCACTATGTATCGCTGTATAAGTTTTACAAGACATTTAAAACATCTGAAATGATATACAAAAATTACACCTGAAGAACAAGTAAGAACAAGCTGACAATACAATGTACCCTACTCTCTGTTAGAGTTCTCTGCCCCATGAGCAGCCTCTAGTTCCACAGCATGTTTACATTATACGGAAGCAACTTTCCCAATTTCAGCTTTATCATCATTACAGAAACATAATAAATCAACTTACATTAAAGGTGGCAAATGTATTAAACCATGAATTAGCGTAAACCCATTATACTGTATCTCTGACAATATTAATGGACATATACATATAACTAGATACCAAAAATATACATTGAATTTTGCCAATTGTCTAATCCTGACATTATTACTATTACAGAAAAAGAAGGGAGCTGACTGGCGTAAGAAGCATGAGGAGTTTGTGAACTCCATCCGCTATGCCCGTAAGGTGACGGAGGTGGAGAAGGCGGGTGGCAATGTGGCCGACCTGCCGCCCCCGCCCCGCACCGAGAACGCACACTACAAACAATGTCCCTACTGTGAGCGCCGCTTCGCACCCGACACTGCCGAACGACACATACCCAAGTGTAAAGACATCAAGTCGCGCCCCAACCCTGTCAAGAAGAAAGGCCGATGAACCAAACTCATGATATCCTAAAAATCAAAAAAAGAAATCAAGGAAATTGACAATTTTATTGCCCGTGTGGAATAGAAATGGACTTAATGTTGGGGAATGACGTAATGTTTTAGTGCTAAATATGTCTTTATATTGGTAGGTTAAGGTATAGAGGGCGTTGGAAACATGCAAATTATTATTATAGAAGCTTCTAAAGTGTGCCCTTTGGGAAAATATGAGAACGCAGCAGTCAGATGTAGAAAACGCTTTCGTATTTTCGCCCATTGAATTGGGAGTCATAATGCTGGGTACATGGGTATTATATAGCCTTGTTACAATGTAGAGTAAAGGTTGTATACTTAACTAGAGAAAGAGAAAACCAAGCTGATTAATGGGCTACGCATAATGATAATATTATTAATAAAGAAGTATTAGATATGAAAAGGACATAATCTAGGGGTTGGAGAATTATAGGTTAAATACCCCTAATGTCACACATGTTTATTTGAGAGGTACAAGTTAGTTTGAGAGGTAGAATTGTGTATATACGGGTTTGGTGTCAACCACTCATTTATATTTTACGAAATACTATATATATGTACATAAGTAAATATAAATGTATTTTCCTATGTGCCACCAATCTAGCTTTACATGTGAACATGGAAAATTCCAATCCAATCTAGATTTGAAATTTTCCACCCTACCGCCTGTGATAGTGTTAAGGAGTGAAATTACTGTTCAATCCCGTTTTTGTCAACACTAATAAAACATTAGAAGAATACATATATGTCTTAGGAAAAATAATGAATGGGCCCTAGATGTGATAAGTTATGTTGATGAGAAAACGAATTCCAATGAAGTAACTGGGGTTTATTTTTTATCAAATACGACAGTGCCATTGATTTAACCAAAGAGCGCCGTATTGCACCCCCCCCGTGAAATAACCCATGGCCGTATTTCACGGCCCTGTGACGTCATCAAAACGGCGCTTTGTTTACATTTGAATTGCGTAGAAAGAAGCCAATTTAGCCTTTTTAGGCTCCCCCCTACCATAATTTTGGTATTTTGAATCGAAAAAGATAAAAAATAAACACAAAGGCACACTCGTTTTAGTCTGTTGTAGGGTTATTTCACTTGTTGAAGAGGGGGCCGCATTTCACTCGGCCTACGGCCTCGTGAAATACGGCCCCCCTTCAACTCGTGAAATAACCCTGTCAACAGACTAAAACTCGTGAACCTTTGTCTATATATATAACATTGAATACTACTCCAAAAAAGCGATGTTATATGTGTTCAATGATGATTTAGCCACTGTGTCCTGTAGTTCTACAGATGCTATTTTGGTGCCCAGAACACTATGTTATAAATCTAGTGTAACACGAGTGTTTCCCTCCCAGCGTGGTGTTTAGATAACAATCCAGGTCCTGGTGTATTTCATTGTTCCTATGTGAATGTGACCAAGCTGTGCAATATTGAATACTGTACATATGTACAAGGGTGAATGTTTGTTCTCCCGGCGAGAACTGTGATATGAATACAACTTGTCCTAGAAAGAAAATATGAGAGTTTCCAGCAAGGTATCTAACTAACCATACTTTTGTATATTGGGGGAGAAAATGTAAGAATGTAATGTATGACTGTTGCAGGCGTAGTATTTACGTCGAATGTTGAAAATAAATGATACCTGTTTCTAAAGAAACATAATTTTCAAACAAAGTTCTTCTTGTTCGCCTTGTTTCATCCCAGTTTTCTGACTCCTAATAATCGAAATAAATCATCTAGCAACATTTCTGCTATAATACTCAGCCTTATACTGGTTCATAAATGTCCACTCATATGCAAAAACTCATATTATTCCTCACTTGTTGCTTGCAAATGGAAAATAAATGAATCGTTAAATATTTTTAGCAAATAACCTACTTACTTACAAATCCTATCTATAGCATACGTTACTTCCATAATGATAACATAGGTTCTATGCTAATACCATTAGGATAATATTCCATTTACAGCCAACAAATAATAAACCCAACAACAGCTGCTTGGACACAAACCTCGTCCATTGATATCAAACCACTGTTACAATGTCGGCCCTGAATGTAGGGCTTGTAACCAAACCGGAGGTGGCTGTTGTGACAGAGCATGCGCACTGCATGGGCAGCCACGAGTACCATGTGACACCTGTTGCCTGTCACATGACCTGGTCAATGACCACATGGCCAGTCTGTGTGTGTGGGGGGGGGGGGGGGGGGGCTACAGAAGGTATTGACCCATGACCCAGCTATAGGGACTACTAACAGTACCCCTGCTACAATACAACCCACCATTATGTAACTCTGACCCATCCCATTGCATCACAACAATAGGAAATCATTAAACCATATTTAGACATTCATTATTGGATTCATATTTCGAATTAGGAAATAAAGAGCCCCATTGCATCAGTGTTGACACGGGCAGGGTCTGATGGGAAGTCCTTATAGGGTAGGGATGGCACAGGTGATGGTGTATGGGGCAGGGCTGGGTGGGGTGTGGAGGGGGTGACGTGTGGACCTATGATAGTGTAGCTTCTGGTCCCCTCCTACGTGGACGCTGACTGATGAAATGTGGCCCCAGTGGTGCCTTATATACCTAGCTTAGGCTGCAACGTTAATCACTCAGGACGTCACATTACAATGCAACAGGACACGTTATTATAGCACATGGATGTATAACCCACACTGGTTATAATGTTAATAAGGACTTCATTGCAATCATATACATCGCAGGATATATTCTGATTGTAATCATTCATATGATATTTCAAATACATTCATCAGATTGACTGGGAGTTATAGTAACGGAGTATCATACTTTTAAAGGCAGCACCAACATTATTCTCAAGATGTTGCTACCCAGGAAAGGACACGCACCCACAGTGGCAGCAATGGTGTTCATAACTACTATTCTATTACAAATAAGGTGAGAATTCAAAGGCATAGTTAACATCACCCTTGGTACTTTATAAACTGTGAAATTAAACATATTTGTGTAGGGAAACGCTATCATAGAGATAACTTTCCACATACTTTCCACATACTACTTACGACTCAGTCACTGACGGGCAGCTGAGTGTAAGTAGTATAGGACTTTGGGAATTGGTGATGGGTAGCAAGCCATGAGTAGCAACGGGTTAATCAGGCAAAATGGCATAATTAAGGACATATCTTCATGCGTAGACACTTGATAAGGATACTCCATATATATCTTAGAAACGAAAACTAATGGGAATTACAGAATCAGACCAATTTGGGGGGTTGAAGGCTAACTATTGGGAATGTTACGTGAGTAGTATATAGAAAATGGGTACTGCAGATGGCACTTGTAGGTAACTTTGCCTTTAGCGTCTTATGCATTGGTCAGGATGCCCTTAGTATCTTGATACATTGTGTGCATAGCCCTGCCCACGATAACACTTTGTACTGCCCGGCTTCTTATGTATTTTTAGGTAGGTATATATATATATAAACAAGGCTATGATGGACAAATTATAATTGCCAAGGAAGTATGCGATTGCCTATTTGATGTGTTATTATTGCTGTGCTTATAATTTATATGCCAACATCTAATTGCTGTACTCATTTATCGTTGACAGCTGCGGTGTACAGTCAGCAGACGAGGAGCTATGTGACCTACAGGCATGGTACACACAGGCGGAAGCAGATGGCGCTTTTGAAGAACAGGAACCGGAAGTGGCTGCCATAGAGGCGGAAGTGAAGGCAATCCTGGACGCTGAGGGTGACAGTGCAGAAGTTAAATGTTCTGTTATAGCTGGCTATGACGAGGTAGTCTATGGACTGGAGGAAGAAGGAGAAGAGGGAGAAGCTGAGGGTGGAGAGGGAGAAGAAGAGGGGGACGATGACGAGGCAGATGGACTCCTTGATGATGATGAAGGGGCAGAAGCATCAGCGCCAGGGGAAGAAAAGACCACTAAATCAAAAGCAGAAGAGCAAGAAAGGCCCTCAGAGCCCAAGGCAGGGAAAGATGCACCAGATTTTGAAGTGGAAAAGGTTGCTGAAGCCTCAAATGCTAAGGAGGAGGATGTACCTGAGGAAAAAGAGCCTCAGGAAAAGAAGGATTCAGATGAGGTAGATGCCCTGATCAAACAAATACTGGAGGTAGGATTAGAGGAATCTGAACCGTCAAAGCCCGAGACAGAGGAAGGCGCTACACCAATAGATGTTGGTGAAGAGGCAGGGAAGGAAGCAGGGAACGAGGCAGAGAAGGATGCAGAGAGGGAGGCGGAGAAGGAGGCAAAGAAGGAGGCAGAGAAGGAGGCAGTTGTAGAAACCGGAGAACCAGGTGACAAAGCAGAGGCCACAGCAAAAACCTCCAAGGATGAAGGAAAACCAGAACAAGACACAAAGGTACATTTATAAACTGCCAAATATGAATAGAAAGGAGACTATGAAGCTCATAGACATATGCATGTAGAGCAAATAACTTGGGTATATACAGTGGAATCTTGAAAGAGTTAGCTACATAAAATGTTTAAGGACTTGACAAGATTTTGGCAAGTATATGTCCTAATCCTATAGCATTTCTACTCAGAGGGCAGCGCCCGTCACCCCAGTTAGTACTGCTCAGCAGTAGTAGCAACAAAACCCTTTTAGGACCGCATGGTGCCTAGTGTATGCTGCCAATTGGTATGGTGCATGAATGCAGCCCTCACGAGTTACTCGCCAGTGCTGTATTCATACATCATGCTGACCCTCATGTCGGCATGATGCATCAATGCACTGTAACGACAAAGGAAAAGCATAGTAGATCAAAGCACTATGCGTCCCGTAAATGGTTAAGCAGCAATTACATTGCATTGTCCATTAACCATTCATTGTATTCCTCTCCACAGAAGGCCGTCCCAGTGCCCCTTGCCAGCACGCCCTCAGTGGACTCTAACAGGCCCCAGGGTTCAGTGTCTAACCAGGAGCTGCTCGCCGAGCGGCTGCTGGCCGAGCAGCTCAGGGCCGACTACAGCGGCAAGATGAAGAACCTGGAGATGCAGCTACTCAAGATGGAGAACAAGCTTCTGGTGGGCACTGCTGACAAGCACAACAACTCTAACTCATTCACCAAACTAGAGGTAGGCGGTGTACACCTTTGGTTTAACTAGTTACGGGCTGCATAGTGCTTTAATGTGCGATGTCCTTTTTCGTTATGATGCATGAATGTACCACTTACAGGTTAACGCCAGGGCTGTCATCATGCATCATGACGAGCAACGGGTATACTGCGCTATGCAGCGGTTAAAATACATATCTGAAATCATCTTCTTCCAGAGGAAAAATTGAGCCACATTTCTGAAACTGTTACTATTACTAAAATCTATCCTGGCTACTTTGGGTCCTTACTACTTCCAATAAGTCAGATAACTGACCTCAATTTTCTCTCTGTAAATTAATTTGTATTCCTGATTTTAGATTGCTCATTCGTATTTCTGCAAATGGAGCCATCCAATTTATAAAGCTTCAGATATCTCTCTTTCCACATATGTTGGCTAATAGAACTCCTGTACTTGTGTCTTACAGAATCAACTCTTGAAGCTGGAGAATGAGTTGCTGCGAATCAATGCTAGCTTCACTATGCTACAAGCTGAAAATGCTCAAATGAAGGCCTCATTTGGAATAGAGACCAAAGGCCAGTACCCTGCCCTGCCTGACAAAAATGCCACCGTGGTCTCCAGCCTGGTGGACACCCACCAGAGTAGGATCACAGAACTCAGTGACGTCATCACCAAACAGAGTGACGTCATCAAGGCTCTAGACCAGAAGGCTGAGCTGCTCGAAGAAAGGAACAGCGAGCTGAAGGAGACATTAGTCGATCAGTCGGGTATTATCAAGAATATCATAAAGCGTATTGAGGATATGCAAGAAACTCAGGCGAAACAGAAGACTGATCAGGATAAGGAAACTAAGAGGTTGTATGATGTCATAGCCTCAGTGGAGGATTCCAGAAAGGACTTTGAACCAAAGGAAACTGATTCAGGATCAAGAAACCTCAGTGCTCCAGATCCAGTCGGAGGGCCAGTAGATCCAAAGGCTGAGGCCTCTGAGGTGAAAAGTTCTGATGTTGAGTTACCAGAAGGCAGTGATGGAAAGGAGAGTACTGATGGGAAGGAAAGGAGCAATGAGAAGGACGAAGCCACACAGAAACAGCCAGAGTCCCCCAAACCTGAAGGCCACATAGAGGCAGAGACACCAACCCATGCTAAGGAGAAGTACACAAAGAATGGCCCATCCACTCCCATTGAGACAGTCCAGGGTACAGAGGATAGCCCTCCCTCAGAGGCAGCAGAAACTGGCTCCTGCTCTAAACCTCCACAGGAGAAGCCAAAGGTGAAGAAGACGAAGAAGGTCAAGGGTGCAAAGGGGACCAAGAAGAAGAAGGTGGTGAAAAAGAAGAAAGGTGGTGAGAAGAAAGTTGTAAAAAAGAAGAAGACAAAGGTTGTGAAGAAGGAAGCTGCAATGCCTGTTCCTCCTCCTAAATATGTAGATGACAATTACCATGGCATGAAAGGTGGGTTAGGAGTTCAGTAATTGAACTGCGTAGTTGCAATGATTGTGGCACTTCAGCCTGTTGTCAGCTTTCAAACAAGCTAGAATATATTTCAATTAATCCAATTAGAAGTGTGGGCCTAGTCCCTTTATCTTGATCAATTTGATAGATAATATTCCATACATATCAAATATGCCTAGTTTTAATGGTTTGCAATCAAAAGGAAATACGGCTTCAGCTACATTGTAGGAGTTGAAAAATGCAAAGGCTCTGTCAATCATCAAATACATTCCGAATTGTTATACAAGATCTGAAGTTCCAGTCAAGCCTACAATACATTTTCAAATGTTTTCATATTGTTTTGTGGCGTTTGTGTGCATGAAAATATTAACATATCTCAAACAGATTATGTAAAAAATGCCTGATCCACAAGTGTCCCCCAGTTCCATTAAAGTTTAATAATTATTGCTTTGCAGACTGCTATGACCACTTAAATAAGGGCCGTAAGCGTGACTCGCCACAAAGGATAAAACCGGTTGGTCAGTTACGTGACAGTGATGTGTTCTGTGACATGCGCAATGGAGGATGGACAGTCATCATGAGACGACAAGATGGAACTACAGAATTCTACAGAAACTGGGCAGAATACCAGAGGGGCTTTGGGGGTAAGTTAAGAAACTGAGCATAGTACCAGAGGGGCTTTGGGGGTAAGTTAAGAAACTGAGCATAGTACCAGAGGGGCTTTGGGGGTGAGTGAGGAAACTGGGCAGAGTACCAGAGGGGCTTTGGGGGTGAGTGAAGAAACTGGGCAGAGTACCAGAGGGGCTTTGGGGGTGAGTGAAGAAACTGGGCAGAGTACCAGGGGGGCTTTGGGGTGAGTGATGAAACTGGGCAGAGTACCAGAGGGGCTTTGGGGGTGAGTGGAGAAACTGGGCAGACTCCCAGAGGGGCTTTGGGGTGAGTGATGAAACTGGGCAGACTCCCAGAGGGGCTTTGGGGCAGTAAAGAAAATTGGATGTGTCCGGGAGGGGCTCCTGGGGTAAGTAGTGAAACTGTACAGTGTTCAAGAAGGGTCAGTTAAAGAGTTGAATGGAGACACATCAAGTTGTAAAGGCTTTTAGAATCACCTTGTAGAAACATAAAACACATTTCTAGAGTTCTTAATATATGATTCTGATCTTCTTACACACAGGTACCTACGGCGACCACTTTGCAGGCCTAGAACTCATCCACAGGCTCACCAATCAGGGCGACTACCAGCTACGGGTGGACCTAACTGACTGGAGCCGTAACACTGTCCATGCCGTCTACGACCTATTCCGCGTAGAAGGCGAGGAGCAGGGTTACCGGCTGCATATCTCTGGTTACAGTGGTACCGCCGGGGACGGCTTTGCCGGCCACTCGGGTATGCAGTTCTCAACTTACGATAAAGACAATGACATAGCCGTCACAGACTTTGGAGGTAGCTGTGCCACGCGTTTCCACGGCGCCTGGTGGTACAATAAATGTTACAAGGCTAATCCTACCGGGAAGTATTACCGGGGTGGGAAGACCGAGGAAGGGAAACACGACGGAATTGCATGGAAGCCATGGACTGGCAGCGATGTATCGCTCAAGAGAATCGAGATGAAAATCAGGCCCAAAATGTAACTTTCTGATCTGTGGGGAATATGCAATGAACTTTATCCTGGATACAGACATTGTTGCTATGTAGAAAGATTTACGATCTGTGGAGCCATACTTTTGGTTAACAAACACTATAAGACATTGTTGAAGCAGGCACTCGGGACGTTGCCTCTGCTACTTGGACATTATTTATTATGCTATGACAACTGTTATAGACCCAATGAGTTGGGAGTGAGCTGAACGTGCTGGTAAATGGTCCTTTACAAATGTGTACAGATGGAATCTTAACATGTGTATGATGTGAACGCCTAGTATCTAATGACAATGTGATCAATGCAATATGGGTTTGTCTGGTCTGAGACACTGAAGTCAGTGAATATTTCACGTCAGGCTCAATTTCTCGTTCTTATATCTTATATGGCAGGTGTGTGCAGAATGGTCCATATACATATAAATGTCAAGTTTATGATAATGATATGAAGAGCTGAACATATTTTTAAGAGCCAGTATGCCGTCGGTGTGAGTTTGTATTAATATGCCATAAAGGAATATATATATATATTGTTTATGCTTTAGCAACTATTTATTCCCCTACAATATGCACAATCGAGTATTCTTATAGGAATGAACATGGATGATATTAATATAATGATTCGAAGAGAATGTGTGTTGAAGAGAATATGATGATTTAATTTATAGACTGTTATTATGATTGAATACGTGTCTCCTGTATATTTGGAAAGTATACAATATTAAAAGCCAAAAAAATATTTTCAATAGCTTTATTCAGCCAATAACATACATCACATCACACGTGATTTATAAATAGACATTTCACTTATTTCATGGAATGTACATTGATCAAACATCTCGTGTCTGAACTTTATCACATAATCATACTGAACAAATGGACGGAATACAAGAAAGGCCTCTAAAATATAAATTCTCGTAGAGCATGGTCAGGAGATTCTACCACATCATGTCCAGCGTTCCGGGAAATTCCAGGATGAATTTATTGATTACTATTAGATCATTGCACGGAGTTTCGAATTCAAATCCTTTTAAAGTTCTTTACGGGCAATTGCACTACACTGAAGCTTATGTTCAGTCATAGGTTCATAAAGGGCCGTTTATTTAAAATTAACCCCCTGAATGCCAATAGAAATGTCCTGAGAAGTAAGTTTAATAGCCATTTCAAATCCAGATGAATCGGCATGATTAGAACATTAATGCATGTTTAAATTGCAAACTCCCTACACTGCTTATAAAGCACTTATTACATGCGCTGTCTATCTGCAATGTACCCCAGTGTTCCGATAGACATGGTACATATGTACAAGATGTGGTAGAATTAACCATGCTCTGCATGATCAGTGACAGTACAATTCTTCTATCTTCCTGGACGGCAATAATTTAACAGGCATCAATATGAACGGGTAACAGGCAGGAGTAACCTCCCATGGACCGAGGTACACCGCTCACAGTGTGTACAGCCTCAGTCCTAACCATTTAAGGACCACATGCTGCCTTGGGGATCATGTTCATTTGTCATCTTGATGCACCAACGCATTGTCTGATAGTATATCATTCTCGTGACATTGAGTGTATCAATCCCATGGAGTTGGCATGATGCATGATTGCATCACTGGCGAGTTACTTACCGTGGCTGCATTCATGTATCATGACAACACACTGACATTAAAGCACTCTGTTGGCCTTAAATTGTTAATGAGAACGACATAAAACGTTGATATATACAGACATTATTTACACCACTACTAAAGTTTCACTGACGGGCATGTTGATGTTTGCTGTAATGATGGGGGTACTGCGACCCTTCTTGGTCACAAATACCTGCAAAACAAAACAAAGAAAGCATTTTAACAGGGGAAGACACTAACTGTTTCAAATATAAATAGCCTAATAACTGTACGGGCCCACATTGACAAGTAAATCTGCGAGCCCAGAATAAAAATTTACTTTTTTCTAAAGATGAAATCATGAGAATACCTGGTAAACATATATTATCAATACCTAAACACAATGGCTGGCTTCCTAGTAATTTCCTCTTTCCAACGATATATGGCATGACTATATTGCTATACATTATAGATACCTTCTGAATGAATTAGCTCCCGGACCAGCGTTAGTGTCTACCCCTGATTTATAAGTACGCCCGTAATGCCATTCTTAGGTTTGGTCTAAGAAATATTAGCCTTCCCTGCGACAGAAGTAGAGTGTACCCACCTTAATGTTATCTGAGATTCCTTTGTCACTAAGACATTGTATCAACGTCTCAAAGGCGTAGTTCAAACCAGGAACGAGCATCGGTACCTACAAAAGTGACCAAAGTATCGGTTCACAATGTGCACAGCAACAAGAGTTATGTATTCTGAGAGAGTTTTGGTTGATTAAGACCTATGGTCTGACCCGTCCTGTAGGTGACACAACTTTGTTGAATCCACAGTTCCAAAGGCCTGTGCTGCCCTCTGTACGGGGACATAGAACTTCTCTTTCCACAGCCAACACTACCGCCCCCTAGTGGTATTATAGATACGCTGACACTACATTCTCATGGCACTTTAATAAAGCGAATACTTAGACTCATTAAAGGGGCGATACCACCACTCACACTTACCCCATAATAGACTACAACAGTACTAGAAATGTGAATGGGATACGCACGGTGATTATGTCAGTTTAACTCTTATGGGCATTATGTCAAAACGCAAGATTTGTCGCCTTTATGCACCAATACAGCGCAGGCGAATTATTCGCTGGGATTTAAGACTTCTTAATGAGGCCACCTTTTATTGATAACTTGGATTACGGGCACTCAGGGCAAATATTTGGGGGGGCGGGAGGAAAAAGAAAAAGAAGCTGCCCTTCAGAACTGAAATTTTCCAGGGGGCGGAAGGAAAAAAAAAAAAAAAAAGCATGGAAAAGTCTTCTTTTGGCTATCAAATGAAGGTATATTGAGAAATGTTCCCAAATATTCCCAATTTTGAAGGCCTAATTCTGGGTGTTTGCTAGTCAGCATGTACTTTTTTTCTTTTTTTTTTGCCAAAAATCTCAAAAAATCCCAGCGGAGGGGGGTAAAAAAATGAAGATGTATCAGCATAACGCCTTACGTGGATGATGGACTTGGCGATGGCGTAGAGTTTGTCGTCAAACTGGAATGTGATGAGGAGGTTGACGGACGGCATGCTGAGGGACGTGTTCTGGAGGTTCACCGTCATCTTAAAGGACGGCCCGATACCTTGTACCTGTAGTACATTAGACAAAGTTAGGTTTAGTAAGGATAACTTATAACTTATATAGAATCAGGCCACTGTATATGTTTAAACACAGGATCTGTCTCTGAAGATGGGAAAAGTACTCAAATTTAGCCTACCGTATTCGACGTAATAAGCGCACAGTGCGATAAAAAAATGATTATGGACACCTTTTAGTAGTTAAGAGTTTAATCGGGGTCAAAAATTGAGAGATTTTTGGTTATTTGTAGTATAAAAATCGGCCAAAAACGCGGGGTGTGCGCTTATTAGGGGGTGTGCGCTTATTACGTCGAATATGGTATGTGATACTAGTACTTTAATAGTAGTACGTGAGAAACTATATACTTGCTAATCAATTTCAATGATACAATCAGAAACATAATTAACAAGTTCACCAATTCTGTCTCATACTCTCATCATCGACTGCTATCTCTTCAGTACAAATAAAACAGATTCTATTTTCGATACACACATTGACATTTTGCTTCCCATAAACCAAGCAGATCGATAAAGAAGAAGAATGTGGAAAAAAGACACAAAGTGGAACGATTCTTATAACTCAGACCTGAATTGATATTGAAAAAAGGAATGTTTAAAATTGAAATCTAAATAGAAGACTAACCTGAGCGGCCAGTTTGAGAGGGTCCTGTGGGTTGGTGGAGATGGGGTTCATGCTGGTCTGTAGCGTCTTGACGTAGCTCCTCGCCGTCTCCAACCGCAGCCGGTAAAGGTCGTGCTGGAACTGACGGTGCATCGACACCGAGTTCTCGCGCTCTCTCATCGTCTGGTCGACAAAGAGTTTGGTCTTCTTGGGTACGTTGAGTTTCTGGTTCTGAGCGGCAGGCGGACCCATGATGGCATCCTTCTCCTCAAAGGTGGCTGTACGCTTCAACATCTTTACGATCAGGCCACCACCTTCATAAGGAAAGATATTATACTGAAGGACTCAGCAAGAGCTAAAATATGAATGCGCACTCTTGGCAGCTAGATTTGTATTAACTTTATCATGTCTTGTGAGCTTAAGTTTCATGTACCGGTGCGCTTAAGAATAATTATGAATATGTGCTAGTGGTTAAGCGTTTGATTAGACTCAAAAATGTCAAAAATGTCACTAATTTCCTTGAATAGGGTATTGCTTTCACTCTCATACAGCTATTGTGATACCTCCAAGGTAAGTCACTAAGCCTATACTCTCCACACAGGAAAATTATGAGCCCCTTCACCTTTAGTCGTCATGATAAGTGTCGAGTCCTCTCGCCCAAAGCGCCCGTAGCGCATCCCAGTGACGATGTCGCGGGTCTGTATCGTGTTGACGAGGTACTTGTCTCTGAAGATGCGCACTTCACAGTTAGCGAGTGCTACGATGACCGCCTTGAAGCTGCGCTGTTTGTGGTCCATGATCTCCATAGTCATGATGGCCGCCGGCAACTTGATATGCCATAGCTTCTTACCCTACACAAGCAGACAAATTTACGAAAGTTTAAATTCTGTAATCTAATATTTTATCTCACACGTTCAACCTAGGACATTATTTAAAGAAGTTGTGATAATAATTCTCATAAAAGAGAATTCAGGAAAAAAAAGATTTTGGGAATAATCTATTTGTTCCTATATATTTATTTATTTTTGTGCGAAGCTGTGTGGATCGTGCATTTCACATGATTTGTCAATGGTTCCTTATAACCAAGGCCTACCTTTGTAGTGTACCCTTGCAGTGTTTCATCCATACAGCCGACTACGATGTTCTTCCCGACCCGCTCTAAGCCAACAGGTTGGGAGTTCAACTCTATGCACATCTTACCCACTTTGGTACCTCTGTAAGAAAACAGAATAATGATTCTTGTGTAATCAACTGCTTTTCTTTATTTCAATTGGCACTTTTATGTTCAAGAGAGCAATATATAACAAGGCTGGTTAGTCTTTTATCAATGTGTGTTGATTTTAAATTCTTCTATTTTTATTTGAACAAATGGGCTAAATGTATTATTTATTAGGGGTCCTTACCTCTTGAGGGTGTAGACTCCTCCATTCCTACAGGCAACAATAATCCTGAACTCTACGTCAAACAGCCCGGACACGTTGAGGAACACGGGCACTGCTGGAACCTCCATCTGTAGTAGGTGGGTAGTAGGGGGATTTATTAACATATACAAATGTAGACAGGCTATATACTTGTGTCTTTTCACTACTTTTCTGTATAGAAGTCATTATCGTTCTCAAAATGTTCTAAAAAAAGAGTTGCATAATATAAAGGCCAAATAAAAAAAAAGGTGTGTTTCAGGTTACCCGACCCTACCTAGCAAAACAGGGCCGACCCTAGACATTTTTATGCAATTTTGAAAAAATATAAATGTTTAGGTCATTTTGGGGCTATTTAAGGGTCGATACGATAGTTCATGAGTCGAGGCGGTGTCGGCGAGTCTTCATTGAAGTTCGTGAGTCGATATCTGGGTACTTTTCAGGCCAAAGTTAAAAAAAAAAAAATTAAAGAAAAAAAAAATCCGACCAACCTACCCTAGATTTTCAGACCATGTAACCTGAAACACACTTTTTTTTTTGGCCTAACTACATAGTACAGAGATGCCACTGTTTTCCAAAAAGGTTTGGTAATGTCAGATTCCTCCCTCGACCCCCACTATAAATTCGCTGTAGAAAATTGGGTAGTAAATGTAGCATAGCGACATTTTTTATGATGACCCCAGCTATTCCCCAAGTTTTCTTCTACATCTAAATGTGTTATACACAAATTAAATATGTCATGTTGAAAGTAAAAACTCACCATAGCTAGGACAGTGAATGCCTCTGGGTCCAGCACGAAAATGTTCTTGTTCTCGGTGCCCAGCACCAGACAGGAGATGGCGTCCTCCTCGGCCATGCTCTTCTTGAGTGTGGCGAGGCTGGTGATGACGGTCTGCCGCTTTAACGGGCTGTGTTTGTGGATGGAGGCAAAGGCCTCCAGGTCCTGCTGCTGCAGCTGGAGGAAGTGTAGGGAGCGTACCGTGAGCGTGGCACCCTCACTCCTGTACAACATAGAGCGTTAATGTGTTAGAAGTGTAGGGAGCATACCGTGAGCGTGGCACCTTCACTCCTGTACAACATAGAGCGTTAATGTGTTAGAAGTGTGGGGAGCGTACCGTGAGCGTCGCACCCTCACTCCTGTACAACATAGAGCGTTAATGTGTTAGAAGTGTAGGGAGCGTACCGTGAGCGTGGCACCTTCACTCCTGTACAACATAGAGCGTTAATGTGTTAGAAGTGTGGGGAGCGTACCGTGAGCGTGGCACCCTCACTCCTGTACAACATAGAGCGTTAATGAATGTGTTAGAAGTGTAGGGAGCGTACCGTGAGCGTGGCACCCTCACTCCTGTACAACATAGAGCGTTAATGAATGTGTTAGAAGTGTAGGGAGCGTACCGTGAGCGTGGCACCTTCACTCCTGTACAACATAGAGCGTTAATGTGTTAGAAGTGTAGGGAGCGTACCGTGAGCGTGGCACCCTCACTCCTGTACAACATAGAGCGTTAATGAATGTGTTAGAAGTGTAGGGAGCGTACCGTGAGCGTGGCACCTTCACTCCTGTACAACATAGAGCGTTAATGTGTTAGAAGTGTGGGGAGCGTACCGTGAGCGTCGCACCCTCACTCCTGTACAACATAGAGCGTTAATGTGTTAGAAGTGTAGGGAGCGTACCGTGAGCGTGGCACCTTCACTCCTGTACAACATAGAGCGTTAATGTGTTAGAAGTGTGGGGAGCGTACCGTGAGCGTGGCACCCTCACTCCTGTACAACATAGAGCGTTAATGAATGTGTTAGAAGTGTAGGGAGCGTACCGTGAGCGTGGCACCCTCACTCCTGTACAACATAGAGCGTTAATGAATGTGTTAGAAGTGTAGGGAGCGTACCGTGAGCGTGGCACCTTCACTCCTGTACAACATAGAGCGTTAATGTGTTAGAAGTGTAGGGAGCGTACCGTGAGCGTGGCACCCTCACTCCTGTACAACATAGAGCGTTAATGAATGTGTTAGAAGTGTAGGGAGCGTACCGTGAGCGTGGCACCTTCACTCCTGTACAACATAAAGCGTTAATGTGTTAGAAGTGTAGGGAGCGTACCGTGAGTGTGGCACCCTCACGTCTGTGTAGTACAAAGCGCATTAATGTGTTAGTGTGGGGAGCGTACCATGAGCGTTGCACCCTCACTCCTGTATAACATAGAGCATGAATGTGTTAGAAGTGTGGGGAGCGTACTGTGAGTGTGGCACCCTCACTTCTGTGTAGTACAAAGCGCATTAATGTGTTAGTGTAGGGAGCGTACCGTGAGCATGGCACCTTCACTCCTGTACAACATAGAGCATGAATGTGTTAGTGTAGGGAGCGTACCGTGAGCGTGGCACCCTCACTCCTGTGTGGTACATAGAGCATGAATGTGTTAGAAGTGTAGGGAGCGTACCGTGAGCGTGGCACCCTCACTCCTGTACAACATAGAGTGTTAATGTGTTAGAAGTGTAGGGAGCGTACCGTGAGCGTGGCACCCTCACTCCTGTGTGGTACATAGAGCATGAATGTGTTAGAAGTGTAGGGAGGGTACCATGAGCGTGGCACCCTCACTCCTGTACAACATAGAGCGTTAATGTGTTAGAAGTGTGGGCAGCGTACCGTGAGCGTGGCACCCTCACTCTGGTGTTTAACAGTGCTAACGTGTTGGCTTGATGAAACAATGCAGCATGGGGGGAGTGTAATACTTGGTGGTGCTGTATCGGTGCATCCTTAGGATACAGGGACCAAACATTAACATGGCAAGCAAATCGGTCCTTCTCGTACAGAGAGGGTCGGCGGAGGAGTTGTCCTCTTCAAGCCATTATTGATCCGTTTTCCCAGGAGCCATTACTCAATAATCACGAGGCATCTATGCACGTTTTTCTACATGTGAACTCCATTTATGACTGTGATATGTCTATAAATATATCTATCTATATTATCCCTACTCACCCTTTCAATACAGCTTACATACTTCATCATATCGTCCCTTTCCCATTTTACTATATATATATATGTGTGTATATATATATATATACTGACTTATGTAGGTTTGGTCTTTTCAGGCCTTTTAAGCTTTATAAGCCTACAGAATTAAGACTTTTGCTTCAAATGCTTATATTCTTTGGCATGTGTGACAAAACATCCTAAAATTTCAGGGAAAAAAATATTTTTGTGTATTGGACCAAGATTTTGTCTTTTATGGCCCCCCGAAGCCAAAAAAGCCCTAAAAAATGACAAAAATGACAAGAATGACATATTTTACATGCCAATCATTTAATCTAAGGAATCAATAGCCCATCCCAATTAATTTTTACCATTAGGCCTATGTTATGGTAGATGGATTCAAGGGATTTTACCATGATATGTATCTTTTATTTTTTACTGTAGACTTTTTGCTGTGAATTTGTCACTTATTGTCAATCTATGTTATTATATTGGTGTCCTCATACAGTAATTAAAGAGATACCACAGCATAACTATTTTACCCCTCATGTTGAGATAACATGTGGGCCTTATACTGGAAAAAGAAAATTTTCAAAAAAATCCAATCCTCTAGGCTCCAGGAGCAGATGCATATTTGATACAACATAAAAGCACGGAGTAACAATTGCCATTTTTTTCTCTCCTGTGGTTATTTCTGGCTATATATTCAGTTATTATGTTCCAAAAGGACTTGTGGTGACAGGGGCTTAGTGCTTGATAGCTATGGTAGATCATGCATTCACCCATGCACACCCAAATGCTTCACTATGACAAATTTGAATCCCGGATGGTGTTACTCCGTGCTTTTAAGTTGCGGTGTTACTCCGTGCTTTTAAGTAGCAGCAGGCAAATCCTCACTAATAATTAACTTCTCTGTGCTCCAGAGGGTGCCTACAACACTCCTTGGTCATTTTAATGCTTCATAATCAACAATGCCTCACATATCTAGAATCTGTGGGTAATTTGAAAATTCACCTTGACTTAAAAGCACGGAGTAACTCTCGAAAAAAATAAAGGCTCACAGAAATGCTAATATCCAATATATCTAAGTTTTAACCACTCCATTGCTTTGCTACCAACCCTCTTAGATGGTCTGCACCCTTAAACGTGGGAATTTCACATTTCTTTTACTATTTATTGTGATATTCTATTAAAAGCACGGAGTAATTACTGTTACTCCGTGCTTTAAAGTGCTGATATTGGCCATATTCAGGCCCGTACTGTGAAAGGTGGGTGATGGAATGGGCTAAAGTACTAGCTTTACACAAAAGTAGATATGTTGAAGATAATACAGAGTGAGTAACAAGAGTATTTGACCCCTTTTGAAGAAGTAGGAGTAAAGGTGGGGAAGTGTGATAAAACTTTTCAATTTTTCCAAAAAACCCAAATTTCACAGGCCCATATCTCAGAATTTGTTAATTTCATCAACTCAACCTTTATTGAGGTTAAGGATGTATATCGTGCCATGCTGTAAATGGAATTATTAGTTGCTGTGTTGTATTTAAGAGGAAAATAAGGTGTCCCTGTACTTAAAAGCACGGAGTAACACCAAAAATGCCCACTTATCTTCGCATTGTTATAAAAATTGAACCGCTAGGGTTAGAAGCGTACTGGCGGTGGTTTCACGGAGCCAAGATATATACCTTTCAATAAAATAAACTTATATAAACATATTCTGAGGTTTCTGATTTGTCCCTCCCCAGCTCAATACCTACATAAGTCAGCGGCTTGACCCATATATATAAATATATATATAAATAATCATGCCTATACCCTATAATCATTCCTATCCTTATTATATTATAGATCTATATGTTTATTCCAATCCTGGTTACCTCCATTAACTAATATGCATGGCTACCACTGATGCTATCAATTCGTTTGCTTCTGATGTCCATATCATATTCCTGTATTCTATGCATGCCTGCTCTTACATATGTTAGGACACACCAAATGGTCTTCTTAAAGGGTTATACATTTTTGAGATTTCAATCGACTACGGCTCACCCCCTACCCGCCCACATTTGTAAAAACCCAACTGAATTCTTTAAAAAGGAAAAACAAAGCAGTATGATACATGTACATCCCATTTGCAATTCCCTTTCTATGTGAGAGCAGTGTTACTACCGGTAGTCTTGGCAACATGGCCTGAGCGTTAATTTAATGGTAGACCTTTAACGTTAACGTGTCAAAGAACACAAAAAATACAACCAGGTGGAATGAATAACGGGAACTTTCTTAGCATGAATGTCTATTACAAAAATATGTCATTTTATATACATACTCCGGTTGTTTATGCTCATCATTAAAGAGCATATCATATCTAGATTGTATGGATAAAAGAATACGGATGTGGTGATAAACCTCAATCAACTTGACTTCCAATGTACAATCCTTCCAATGTTGAACACTATCTTTTTTATTTCCAGGAGAAATTTCAATTGATGGAATTATTCTTGCCTTTTGGCATAAAGAAAATCCTGATATACATGTAAATAGTTGACCTACCTGATTCCTTCCAACATTTCTCGTAGTATTACTGGGTCAATCACATCCTGAAATAAAATGTTGAAGGTTAAAGAGGTTTCTGAGAGAAGATTTGACCTGTAGCTTAGAGATTCAAAACAATAATGATAAAAGCAAACTGTGGTCTTTTAAGTACCAACTTCTTTTCCTCTTTTCTTTTCTCATCCGAGTTTTAAAAAGATTTTAGAAATTAGGATCACTTATTGACCTAATTTTCTCTTTTATGGTTAAAGCTCTACTATGACTTTTCTTACAGTTTGGCTTTTGATATTTCATAAGTCAATTTTAAACTAGGGGGCAATTGTTAGGGGTGAGGCTAGGGTTAAATGTTAAGGGTTAGGATATGTACAGCATAGCTGTAGTAATATTTTTTATGATAATGATGGGGGGGGGGGGGGGGGGCGGGAAAAGGAAGAATGGGAAAAGGGAGAATGGGGAAAGGGAGAACGGAACAAAATGAGAACGGATAAACGGAGAACGGGAAAATGGAGAACCGGGACAACGGAGAACAGGGAGAACGAGAAAAGGGAGATAGGGAAAAGGGAGAACGGATAAACGGGAAAAGGGAGAACAGGGAGAACGGGAAAAGGGAGAACAGATAAACGTAGAACTGGAAAAGGGAGAACAGGGAGAACGGGAAAAGGGATAACAGAAATGGGAGAAAAGGATCTGGGTCAATCACTTCCTGAAATAAAATGTTGAACATTAAAGAGGTTTCTGAAAGAAGATTTGACCTGTAGGATAAAGATTCAAAACGAAAATGATAAAAGCAAACCGTGGTCAATTAAGTACCAACTTCTTTTCCTCTTTTCTTTTCTCATCCGAGTTTTAAAAAGAGTTAAAAAATCAGGATCACTTATTGACCTGATTTTCTCTTTTATGGTTAAAACTCTACTTCAATTTCATAAGTCAATTTTTAAAATATTGACCATACTTACATTTTGTACTTGATTCCACAAGTCCTGTTCGACCTGGTTGACCTCTAAAGAGGGCAGAGTGAACTTGAAGTAAGGCCGCAGGTTCTTGTACATGTAGATGTGGGGTCCTGAAGCTACCGCGATGGCTGCAGACAACAACCGGTGTTAGGATTACAAACTCACATACCTATGTATTACTGTAAATCCTCGCGTATAAGCCTAACTCGCACATAAGCCACAACCCGACTTTGGGTGGGCAAGTGTGAGGGGTTTTACATGCATACGGTACAGTGTCTTCATTCCTCTTTTCCATGATTCCAGTATCTTTACTTGATAGGTTTAGAATAATGGTAGTTAAATCTCTTTCAAATTATTGTACTTATTGTCTACTAGATGGTGTTCCTACCGGGTGTCCTGGGTTCGTTTGTGTCCATGTAGAAGGTGACGATGCCTGTCGGTAAGTCTATAATGGTGTTTTCTGTCATCAACGATGTACCTACACAGAAAATGTGTTAGACTTAATGAACGGAACATCTGATTGAATAGTATTATCGCATTTGTATCTCAGAGATATTCGAGAAATGTCTCCTACCAGGTACTAAATATTTTGTATTAAAACCGTAGATTTGAGGACAGAGCAGGGATGCGGGTGAGGGCTCAACATCTACTGTCTTAGGCATTTTTTCTTTTCTTTTTAAATACTGTTGATCTGTCCTGAGCAAACTTTACACCATTACTTACCTTTGTAGACCTTTAGCTTCATGTCGTAGCTGCCGGTGCCCAGGTCGGCGATGACGAGTTTAAAGTCTCCATCTGCGTTGATGTCTGAGAGTGCGATGCACTGTGTGAAGGTGTAGAGGGACGCGACCGGGTCGTAGTGTGCGTCCAACCACTTAGTCTCACTGTGGGAAAGGAGGATAAGGTTATACATTTCTGTAGAATGTAAATGTCATGTAAAGAAATTTGGACCCCTTGACTGGGGGCGGGGGGTAAAAATTGAGACCCCTCTTGGCTCTAGGGGGTGGGATGAAGAATCATTGTGCGCTCTGCGCGAACACTCTGTAGGCCTACGGTAATTTATTTCTTGTATTGCGTTTTACTTTAATTTTGACCATGCAACTTTTCCAGCCTTGTAAAGTTGTATTGAAATTTGACTCTAAATTTTAGCCTAGTTTAGCCTTAATACTGCTCAGTCCAAATGTCGGGCCTTTTCTTCTGGCACTTTTCAGTGGTGTTAGTGAGGCACTGATGGTGACTGAGGAGTGAGGTTTGAAAGTTGCAGAGACTGACGACTCACTGAGACTGAGAGCTCTTCAGAGAGTGACATTGTCACTGACAGCCACAGCCTAGAGAGGCGGGTCTCTCACGGCGCTCACTGGGTTCACTGGACACGGGACAGTCTGTCTACCACAGCCACAGGTGTACACAACACAGTGCCAGTATTTATAGTACCGAGTATAACAGATTCACACTGCCTGACAGTAATGCAGACTTTTATTCACGGGAAATGATAGCAAACTTAGACCTCTTTTGGCTGTAGTCTAGGGGTGGGGTGAAAATCATGATTTTGCGCTCTGCGTGAAATGAGAACTCCCTGAGGTACTCAGTCTCATTTGTCTTTAATTTAGACAATGCAACTTTTCCAGCCTTGTAAGGGAGTGCTCATTTTTTAATAACAGGGGGGGTGGTGAGATTTCGCGTGGAGCGCGCGAAATCTTTTCACCCCCCCCCCCCTCCCCTAGAGGAGTCCAAATTTTTTACCCCCCTACCGGCGTGCCGAAAATCGCGCGCGTTCGCGCCCCTTTGTAGCATAGTAACGCACAGGCTTTTTCCCTCAAAACAGGTTGAATTTTTTTTACCCCCCCCCGGTCAAGGGGTCCATATTTTTTACCCCCCCCCCAAATCCCCCCTGTTGTTAAAAAATGAGCACTCCCTAATACAACTTGAAGTTGTATTGAAATTTGACTCTGAATTTTAGCCTAGTTAGCCTTTACCTGCTCAGTCCAAATGTCAGACCTTTACCTCTGGCACTTTTCAGTGGTGTTACTGTCACTGTTAGTGAGGCACTGACGGTGACTGAGGAGTGAGGTTTGCAAGTTGCACAGACTTACGACTCACTGAGACTGAGAGTGAGAGGTTTTCTGAACTTTTCAGAGAGTGACACTGACAGCCACACGCCCACAGGTGTACACAACAGTGACAACACAGTGCCAGTGCCAGTGGCAGTATTTATAGTATCACAGATTCCCACTGCCTGAGACTGACAGTAATGCGGACTTTTATTCACGGGAAATGGTAACTTACGCCTCTGGCTGTTCCACATCATCGGTCTGGTTCATTTTGTCGGCCACAAAGCCAAAAAATCACCAGAAATCGCTTATCAGACCGCGGTTTGCGGCTGTTGCTGGAATTTGACAACAAACTGCAGACAGCAGCCCCGCAGTCAGCAGGTGCTACCGGTGCTGGTTCCCGAAATATATTTCTGTAATACTACCATAATATGAGTGATAAAATATTTAGAGCACCACAATTACTGTTAAAAATAAAACCTAATATTGATTAGAGATCTATGACGTGCACATCATAAATGATGGATTTTAAAGGAAATCACGCAAGGGACCAGCGGACTACGCGCCATCTTTGAAGCAAAAACATTACTTTCCAAATCTCAGTTTTCCGTACTTTGAACATGGATTATGGCGAAATTCCACCGGGAAAAAGAAAGAAAGTCATACCTAAATGTGCAAACCCGCTTTTCACCTACTGGCTGATCCAGTTGAAGGATGACGCGTCCAGCAAGGGGCTGAAAACCGCGTTCAGCTATGGGAAGGTTAGTACAACTCTGCATTATCGCTCACAATATTTTCGCGTGCAGACTAGGACTAGGTCGAGAAATCCACCTCTTACCTAGATTAAGTATCATCTCTCTCACGGGCTGCGCTCTCACTGGCTGCCGTTCGGGAGAGGATCGGACGAGTACACAGAGCTGCTTATAGAGGCTACCTCTTACCCCCCCCTCTCCCCCCCCCAAAAAAAAAGACAGTTCGAGCCTCTACGATCTAGTGCAGACCCACCCTTCCTCAACTGAGGCTCAAGTGCCAGCTTCCCCGTACGGTACAGCATTTTACCCACCCAGCGCTTTTCGGCGCCGGGATGGGGGAATTACTCTCAGTCTCTGTCTGAATAAAACTTAAAGGGATAAAGCCTCCCCCCCCCCTCTCCTGTACCCACATAAGCCGCTGATCCACTGCCGCGAATTTGCTGCGAATGTTGTCATAAGACAGCGAGCTGCGAGCCGCTGTAAGTACACTCGTAAAAATCAAAACTTTTAGATTTCTGCGAATTTAGTTGCAGGTCGCTCGTCCCTCTAGAGGACGTGTTCGCAGAGACTCGCAGCAGCTGATCCACTGATAGAATGTTCTCTCCGTGTTTACATGCACGAGTGTCACTCGCAGCAAAAATCGCAGCAAATTCGCGGCAGTGGATCACCGCCTATACACACCCATACCCACACCCAGCCCCAACACCAGGGGCGGATCCAGGGGGGGGGGGCGCAAGGGGCGAGATTTTGAAACGCCCCTTTTGCAAAAAAAAAGAAGCCGCGGATACCGTATCGTCGCATATAGGTGCCCGGGCAGCTATTTATTTGGGAACCCCTGTACCCCCGGCTCCTAATCAAATCAGGCAGCTATTCAAGGCCCGGCAGCTATTGTTTAAGAGGCATGAACCCTCCCCCCTCCCCCCCCCCCCCCCCCCACGGAAAAAGAGAGCTCATAAAGCATTTAATAGCAAAACCAACTGGCATTCGTAGTCATCCTTTTAAACAAAGGATTATATCTGCTATATAGGAGGTATACTAATTGGTCAAAGATGGTAAATTCTATAGTAAATACCACCCCCTACCCCGGGCACCCACCACAGGGTATACAATACAATAAGCATCACATTAAAACAGCCCCTTTGGTATCATTGATGGATGCCCCCGGCACCTATTCAAGACCCGGCACCTATTAATTTCAAAGGTCTTCTACCCCCGGCTCTTATTCAAAACAGGCACCTATTCAAAACCCGGCACCTATATGCGACAATACGGTAGGTCGATTTTTTTCTCCTTTTTTTTTTGAAGAAACCATCATTTTAAGGGTCAGAGCAAGTTGGAAACAATTTGTACATTGACCACCAGAGCACAAACAACGGAGACGTGACCGCTAGTATCCTAAAGCTTATTGTTACCCCTTTCAGTGAAAAATTACCATTCAGGCCACACTTTAAAAAAGTCTGTTTCCGGTGGAGCGGGTGGCCAAAAAAAATCTCACCCAGTCGCCCGCAAAATCTTTTGTTTTTCTAAATTATTTTTTTCTGATCTGCGTTAAAGACAAGTAGTGTCTTTCCTGCTTGGTGCCTGGGACATTGTATATTTGATCAGATAGTTCTGTGGAAAGTATGAATGCATCCTAAATGAGGGGACCTAGGCTAAGTTCCCCTGTAAAAGTTAAAACCATGGGTTTGCCATCCGCCTCTCCCCCCCCCCCCCCCCCCCCAAAAAAAAAAAAAAATTTATTCATGCCCGCCCCCTGAATCAATCTACCGTAAATTCCCGCGTACTACCCGCGGGTTGTACGCGAACCAAACTCAGCTTTCTTTGGATACCAAACATGCCTATATGGGGTGCGGGTTATACGAGGGTTTTTATCATTATAGGCCAGTACTAAAATTGAAATTTTCAGATCCAGAAACGGGTTATAGGATTTTCCTGAGTTAGGGGTGCGGGTTATATGCGAGATGCGGGTTCTACGCGGGAATTTACGGTAGTAGTGTATAACCGGCTCATGGAAACTCTGATATGTCCAGGCACCATGCAGGAACAAACAATTGAACGGGGTGCACGGCCATGAACCAGCTGGCTCATATATCTGTCACCATAGATAAGGGCCTAGTCAGCTTTAGTATAGAGGTTAACTAACACTTCTTAAGTTTCACAGTCTCACTTGGTACAGACTAAAGGAAAGCAGCAGCATGTTTTTAGGTAAATGACTTAATAACACACCTACATACTCAAACAGAATAGCATTATTGCACAGGCCATGTCATATTGAATTCAATGCTGCATGATCAGGTTCTATATGAGACATTTCTCAGGGGAAAAAATCTGCAACCTTCAGGATCCACTCCAAAAAATAAAGATTTAAATGCCGGCCGGGTAGCCCAGGGGAAAAAAGCCACCCGCCCGCTCCACCGGAAACAGAATTTTTTTAAAGTGTGGCCTCAGTGAAAAATCCTATAGTTTAATTGGAATTAATACTCAATATAGCGATAAACCCATATCATTTCTCACATTTCTCCACACAGGCGCTGAAATCTCTTCAGAGATACCCACTCCCGCTTCCAGACGGGAAGTCGTGTAAGATGCTGGATTCCTTTGGTGCGTTTTGTATTGTGCAGATATGCCACTTTTACTACTTCTATACATTCCTACTTTTCCCATAAGATTTCTGTATTAAATTATTGTAATTCCATACTCTTGAATAATTGAAATGGCAGTGCTTATGTCTATATATTCGTTTACAAGTTTTACTTTATGCTGACTATAGTTTAGTGAGCAAGAAAGTACTATCTTTTCAATAAGTTCATGTTCTGTTATCTAGGGGACAAAACCTGCAAGTATCTGGACGATAAACTGAAGGAGCATGTTGATTTGTATGGTAAGTATCTTGTCGTTTTATTTGTCATTTTATCCAACTGGTAAAGGAAACATTACGATTACACTTTCCACCTACCGTAAAACCTCGCGTAGAAGCCGCGGCTAGTACGCGAATCAGATCACTAGTGCGGCTTATAGAATCGGCCCAAAGTCGGGGTGCAGCTACTATGCGAGTTTTTCCAAATTATGATTTCAAAAACTGCCTTGGAATGACCTATAAATCAGGTATAGTCCACGACTATTTTACCAGTAGGACGTACCCAGCCCCCCCCCCCCACTCCTCCATGCGGGCCGTACACGGCTGCTGAGTGTGAAAGCCCCGGTCCCCGTACTCCCAAATCTGTCTGGGGGCGGTGGCTGTTCACACATACACCCCATAACGTTTAGTACTGTACAGTAAAACACGGGTTGGGGGGGGGGGGGTATAAAGGTGCGAGAGCTTTCCTTGCTCGGCATTGTTATAACACCTACACAGACATACCGCTACCCCCGCCCCCCCCTTGATAAAGCTGACAAAACGAGAAGGACAGGGGACACATGGAGGCCCCACGGGCCACCAGGAGGCTCCAGGGGCCACCAGGAGGACCCCGACACCAGCTGTGATGTACAGCCTAAGGCCAAAGTTAGGAGTGCGGCTAATACGCGAGTTTTTCCCAAGGACACTCAGAAGGCCTCTGCGGCTTATAGAATCGGCCCAAAGTCAGGGTGCGGCTTATACGCGAGTTAGGCTTATACGCGAGGTTTTACGGTATTTGTCAACTGTGAGAGCAGAAACATATTCCTGGTTGATTAAAAAGAAAAAGGATTTACAACTCCAGGCTTAGGCATGGTTTATATCTATCAAGATATATATGAAAAGACAAATAAACACTCCAGACAAACCAAATCTCTTTGCTCTTTCAGGTTCAGCAGAGTTCGTTCCAGAGGAAATAGCCATCGAAATTCCCGGCTACCTCCAGAAACCCAAGGCACCCCGCAAGAAGCCGTCGGCGGCTGCAGGGCGGGCTACAGGGGCGGCGGGAGGTGCTGGGTCTGCTGTGGGAGGTGCATGTGGACATGATGACCCAGCCACTCCCAGACAGGTAGGTGTCACACATAAGGCCGTTTTATTCTGATAACTTGGATTACGGATCCGCCGATTGGAATTTTGGCATATTTTTTTTTCACCCCCCTCGGCTGGGATTTTTGGAGAATTTTAGCAAAAAAACCCAAAAAGAAGTACATGCTGACTAGCAAACACCCAGAATTAGGCCTTCAAAATTGGGAATATTTGGGAACATTTCTCAACATACCTTGAGACGGACACTTGATTTTGTGGTTATTCAAGCATTTTAAGCCCTTAATTTGTTAATAATAGTGAAGTTTAAGTGCTGTAGTTGGTCGAGTACTACGAGTGTAACGCATGAGAATCAAACACCGGACAAGGTAAATTAGACTTTAATATACGGCGACTTTATTAAAAAGGGTAACTCTGGAGTATTATAATGACAAGTATAACCATCAGCTATACAGGGATCAGATCAGATCACTATAATACAGTGGGGCAACCCTACAGCATAGAGTTAAGCCCGTGAGCACAGGGTGGTCTTGTCACGACAGTCCCAAACCTGACTGGCTTCCAATGGGGAAGCAGTCACCTTATATACAGGCCTGTGGGGGTCACCTGACCACACCACCAGAGCCACCTGGTGTAGATGATTATGTAACTTGTTATGAAACCGTCACGGTCAGTGCACATGGAATAGGTATACAAATAACACAGCAGTCTGCGCTGCCTGTTACACTACCCCCCTTTAGAATGTAGGTAGGGTTGGAATTATAATAATAATACCTCTTAGATACATTATATACCACGTATATCTATTTAGCAACAAGTAACATTTTTACTCATAGTTAAAACAGGCATACATACATGAACATACAAGTTAACATGCACATAACAGTTTATATCAACAATATAGTCTTTGTAAAAACCATAGTCCCGTAGGCACATGATATAGAAACTGTCCAACTGATAGTCCTTGACTAGTATCAGTTACTAAAACAAGGCACCAATAACCACTTTGGAAACTCAACACATCACCTACTACGTTCAGCAATGGTGCGAATCCGTGTGGAGTTAGTGTCCTTATATATAAATAATGGAACTATAGTAGTTCCCACTTCCTCTGGCGAAGAATAGTTTATATATAAAATCCATAAATGCAGATCCTAAATAAGGTGGGATAAATCGTCATCCTTATTAGGGTTGGTACTCCAGTACCTAGCAGTTCATGGTGGTAGAGATGAATAGAGTCCTACACTGGTATAGTGTAATATCATCTCTTGTGAAATAAAATATAAAAAGGCAGGTCCATGCCTCCATATATAATTATATCACAGGAAGGCGATCCTTAAAAGTTCATAGGTCAATAACAAATGACCACAGGATCGGTAGCCCCGGCCAGCGTTAGAGTCGTTGATGACCGACGGTTGTGGCCTAGGGTAGCCACGGTAGTACCATCGGTTTGCTTCCTTCAGGAGTCGGTAGCGACTCCACTGTCGGTTTGCGTCTCTCCGGTCTGGGGCGGGTAGCGATGTCGGTTTAGTTTTACCTCCGAGGAGCGGAACAGTGCTCCCCAGAGGGCCTGATAAGGCACGACTTTAGGTGTCTAGAGGGACACCACCAGCCGGCTTTTCCACCTTATCAGGGCTTTTCTCAGGTGAGACAGGTGCAGCGCAAACTACACTAGTCACCACCTGAGAGGAGAGGCCATCACAGATACCCCTCCACCAGCCTCTAGGCCGTATGCTGCCCAAAAATGCAAAGGGAGCATCGTACCGAGGAGGCTGAGCCAACAGTATCGGGGTGGTCAGTAATGATGGCGGCCTTGGTGGCAGCCCCAAAACTGTCCTGAGGTCTGGAAAACCAGCCCTCTCCCAATCTGTTAGCTTTAGCCCGAACTTCCCAAACAACCTGGCGTCACAAGTACTCAGTCAGGACTCGAGCTGGGTGATCGTTGCCTTATCAAAGGCGTGATCTTGATCCAGATTCTGCTCACTCTCGGCAAGCAGTCTGGCACGTTCAGCCGTCCGTACCACACCCTGTCGAATGGCCTCCACTCCCAACAACCAGAGGTTGCTGAAGTAGTACCTTCCTACTTGGGTGCCTTGATACCAAAGCAGTCTACTTGAGTTGACTGCCAACTTTTCTCTGAAGAGCTCAAAGCCAGCGGCCAAGAGATCAGAGAAAGCAGCATCAAATCGAGGCATGTCTCCAGGCTACAAGGGTAACACCCGAGCCCTTCAGCATCCCCGTGGTCGGACACAGAGGCACCATCCTCAACCACCTGTGGAGGTGATGAGTGAGCCTCCTGCTGTGGAGGGCCAGAAGGCTGGGTTGACGCCCCAGTCGACTGCTGGTCATCACCCTAGTTGTCATCAACAACCAGGTGAGACCTCCTCCTGTGTGGTATTTGACGATACATTCGTCGCATCCCACACATACTCTTTGTGGCAGCGCCACAGGGAAATACGGTGATAGTGTACCAGCGTTGGAGGATATGATACAGCAGCATGCTTCTCAGCGATATGTGATCAAAGCTAATCCCTTACTTAGAATTAGCCGGCGAAGCCAGTCACCCGCCCAGAACATGTGCTTTTCTACCTCCAACGGATAACCAACACCGGATAGCCCTCTGCTTCTCGTTGTGTTTTGGTGATCGTGTACCGGGAACGGAGACCACCGCCCCAGTACTCAATAGTCCAGGGAAATATAATCAAGCCAACAGCTATTTGTCGTCAACAAGGTAAGAAAAAAACGTTTACACATTCTTTTCTCGCTCTGGAACACGTGCGCTCCTCCGTAGACCTTCTGTCGGTAAGTCTAGCGGTTGCGGTACCGGTGGTACCGAACTACTATGTTTACCGGCGTCTACGGTCAGCCCCTTGCGCGTAGCCGGCCTTTTTTTACGAGGCCTACCACGCTTGGGCTTGGTAACACACGGCTGTGGTTGAATCGGTATTTTCCTCGGACGACCCCGTCGTCGTGCCACTGTTGGTACCGTTGGTTCAACCGTCGGTTTTACCTTAGGTACAGTCGGTGGCACAGGGTCGGTCGGCGCTTTCACTGGACCAGTGTCAGCGCCTAGGGCCTCATTGTCGTCATCTACATATGGCACCCCATACCAAGGTCTGAGTCTTGCCACATGTGATTTGGTCAATGTTCCCTTTTTCAAACGGATCACCACAGTAGTTTCACTAACCACCATAGTTACCGTGTGCGGTCCATCCCAAGAGTACAGGGTCTTGACTTTGGAATTAGGTGTGCTAAACCTCGCGACCTTATCCCCCACCTTAAATTGGCGGAGTTTAAGGCCCGTGTCATAGCCCACCTTCTGCAAAGTAGCAGATTTTTCCAAGTTGTCCCTTACTACTCCATAGGACTCGCGTAATGATTGTCGCAATGACTCTACAAACATTACTGTGCAGGGTTGCTCGAGCTGGTGTCCCTGCACGCCATAGACCATGTCACTCGGCATGACTATGTCTTCACCCATTACGAGCATGTTGGGCGTACAGCCCGTCGACGCATGTTCGGTAGCGTTGTAAGCATGAGAGATATAGCGAGCGTGCTCATCCCAATCATCTCGATGCTCATTAACCATTGTCGTGAGACATTGGATCAACGTCCGATTGAAACGTTCCACCATACCGTCCGATTGTGGTCGATAGGGGTTCGTATGCGTCTTGCAGATGTGTATTTTACTACACAATTCTGCCCACAGGATTCAAACTCACGACCCTGGTCGGAGTGAAGCATTAAAGGACCTCCCCACGTGAGGATCCAATTCTCGAAAAGTGCTTCAGCGCAGGTAACAGCTGTATGATTTACCAACGGATATACTTGGACGTACTTGGTATAGTAGTCCTGTACCACCATCATACAGGTATTCCCACGGGGGGTCGTGTTGAAACCACTAATGATATCAACAGCGATCCGGGCAAACCGAACACCGAATAGCTCTTGACTTAGAGGTAGTTTACCGATACCAGGTCCAGGCTTTGATAAACAGCATTGGGGACATTGCTTCACCCAACGCCGTATGTCCAAAGTCATACCAGGCCAGTAATATCTACTCTTAATCTTTGCCTCAGTTCGTTGTCTGCCAAAGTGTGCTGAAGTTCGGTGGCCATGACAGTAATTGAGCAACTGTAGTCTGAGTGACAAAGGCACTACAGACTGAGCTGTTCTCTTCCTGCCAGGTTGCACCCTCCAGCGGCACAATACACTGTTCCGTATAAAAAGATTATCCCACTGCGCTAACAGTTGTCTAACTTCTTTACATTCCAGCGAAAGTGCGGGGCGAACAGGCTTGGACAGGCCCAACAACTTCAAGGAGTACACCCTCGAAATAGCCGGATCTGCAAGCTGCTCATCCTTCAAGTGATTCAACGTCCAGTTAGGAACTTTAGCACCCACAGACGCAATCACTGCATTGTGAGACCCACAGTCTCGGCAGTCTACACGGTGACAGTTCCGGATAGGATAGCGGGACAGGCTGTCCGCATTCACATGATCTACTCCACTCCTGTGTATGATATGCTCATTCGTCATGCCAAACTCAGAGAGGTGGTTCAACCATCTACCCATCATCCCCTCAGCGTCCTTGAAGTTAAGGAGCCACTGCAGAGATGAATGATCCGTCCGTACGAGATAATTCCCACCATATAGGAAATGTCTGTACTTTTTTGTGTAAACCACCACTGCCAAGAGTTCACGCTTGGTTGTGCAGTAGTTACGTTGTGTTTTGCTTAAACTGTTGGACGAAAATGCCAGCGGCACTTCTCGCCCATCCTGGATCTGCGACAAGGCAGCACCAATACTTGTATTAGAAGCATCAGTGTCCAAGATGAACTTACCAACAGGTGCAGGGTAGTGCAAAACAGGTGTTTCTAAGAAGAGTCTCTTTAACTCACTGAAAGACTGTTCTGCGGCTGGAGACCAGACTATCTTAGCCTTAGCCTTCTTCTCTCCAATCATCAGCTCTTGTAAGGGAGCTGCGACTCTCGCGAATCCAGGTATAAAATCTCTGTAGTATGAACAAAACCCGATGAAAGAGCGTATCTCCTTCGTGTCCATCGGACGAGGCCAGTTCTGTACCACTTCGATCTTATGAGGATCAGCCATGATGCCATGTTCAGAAACAATTCTACCTAGGTATTCAACTGATTTCCTAAAAAGCTTGCACTTTGAAGGTTTCAATTTCAGACCATATGATAAGATGCGTTTCAGCACAGCTTGGAGGTTCTGTAGAGTTTCCTCCACAGAACCCCCGAAGACGATGATGTCGTCCAAGTAAACTAGGCACTTTTTCCAAAGTAAACCCCGTAACATGGTTTCCATCATTGCCTCAAAGGTTGCCGGGGCATTGCATAGCCCAAATGGCATGACGTTGAACTCAAATAGTCCTATATGGGTAGAAAATGCAGTTTTTTCTCGGTCCCGGGGGTCCATGCCGATCTGCCAATAACCAGATTGTAAATCTAGTGTACAGAACCATTTCGCCCCACCCAGAGATTCCACACATTCATCTATCCGAGGTAGAGGATATGCATTCTTCCTAGTGAGTCCGTTCAACTTCCTATAGTCGATGCAAAATCGACAGGAACCATCCTTCTTGGTGACCATCACCACAGGACTTGACCATGGACTCTCGCTAGGTTGAATCACATCTTCATCCAACATCTTTTCTACCTCAGCCTCCATAGCACTTTTTTTAGCCATGGGTAACCGACGGTAGGGAATTCTACTGGGAAGCGCGTCCCCAGTATCAACCCGGTGTTGTACCGTGTCGGTACGCCCTAGAGGATCTCCTGGTTGCGCAAAAGCGTCAGAGAATTCTGACAGCTCATGCGCCACCATTTCGCTCTCCAGGGTATCTAGGTGTGACTCACACAACAGGGATCTTAGATGTTTCGGTAGGCTGGAGTTTGCTAGGGCATCCTCATGGGCAGGATGTCCAGCAACCAGACCTACGTCCACAAAATCCGTAGTCAGCGAATCAACACCATATGCTCGCTTAGTGTTACCAATAGGTGTCCCCTTTCGTAGAGTGACTTCTCTACTACTCGAGTTACAGATTGGTATCACCCCCCAACGAGCGTTGGCCAGGTAAGTATGATAGCCAGCAAGACCTAGCTCGGCGAGCTTTTGATCTTCTGGTTCAAACATTCCCGGCCGTTTGGCCTGCACTCCCACGCAGCTGACTAGGACATCTGAAACATGTCCCGGTGCTAGCTTTGTGTCCTGTGCCACTGACGCCACAGAAGAACCATTCCTTAAAACGCACTGTACAGATTGTTTATAAGGATGTTTAATCTGAAGTCGGCCTGTTGCGGTGTTCATTGTCACTCCGTAAAGAGCAGCAAAGTCCATCCCCAGGATGCCATCATCAGTGATGTCGGTGATGGTTGGACATATCCAGTATGTCTTGCCATCCACCAACATAGGTTTTACAGTTCTGCCATAAGTCTGCATACTATCTCCCGTAGCAGTCCGAGCCTTTACTCCTAGTAGCGGAGCATCGGGCTGGTTGCAAAGACGGGCCATGAATTTACGATCAACCAGGGTGTGAGATGCACCCGTGTCGACCAAAAATTCACCACGCGTCCCGGAAATAACCAGACTCAGGTACCAACGTTGTCCCCGTAAAGGAACACACTCAGAGGTCAGCATCGGCCTGTCCCCTCCATCCATAGCAACCCCTTTTGTCAGGAGGTAATCCCAACATGGGTCGCTCGGGGAGTCTTGAATCGCACTGCTCTGGGCAATCGATTCTAACCAAGACTCCTCTAAGCCAGCGACTACAGAATCCTTAGGATTCCGTTTGTCCTTGACAGCCCCGCCTTGCCAGACGCTTACAGGTTGATCAGACCCTTCTGCCTCTGCGCGGCCTTGGTTCATGGAAGTGTTAACACCGTCTACTAAACCCTTACAGGCATGGCTAACTGTGGGGGCGCCATCCTCGCCAAAAGGATGGGCCCCATTCAGTTTTCCGTCTCCTTTTCGGTTTTAGCAGCAACAGGTTCAGGGGCTTTGCATTCGCTAGCCCAATGACCCATCTCCTGACAGCGTCGACATGGTTGAGGTTTTGTGTCCTTCTTCTTTCTCTCTCTCCTTCCAGAGTCAGAAGTGGACGAGGAGCTCTTTTCCAAGTGCTTCCGCAACAAACCCTCAAACAGTTTTTCCATGTCCCTTTCAGACATCACTGCCGCCACCTCCTTAGAGGCGGGCTGTTTCTCCTTTGGTGGCTTTGTAGCAGCCTCCGTCACCTGAGCTCCTTTCGGGGCTACAGATGGGGATGCCGCCACACCGCCACTTGGAAAAACAGCCTGTTTGGTTTCATACACATCTGCATGGTCAAACAGGTCAGCCAGAGACAAGTCCGGCTGCCATTTTTCCCGCAGATATGCTTGGAGATCAGTGTCCCTGACCCCATTGACAAACCTGGAGGTTAACTCCTGGATGACAGTGGGTGTGTCGGGTCTACATCCCTGATAACACTCGGATATCAGTTCCTGTAAAGCAAATCCGTAGGATCTCAGATGCTCGTCCTTGCGTTGAACACGCTTGAGCAACTGAGTCCTTGGGTCATGCTCACCAATCTTCCCAATCGCCCATTCAGCAGTCTCTTCAAGCGAGCTCAATGTCTTGACCTTCACTCTCTCAAACGCCAAAAGGGCTGGTTCACCTGGCCCGTTGCAGAGTGCTTGCTTCAGAGCAACCAGCGCTTGCTGATTGTTCCAGCGATTGCTCTCCACAATAGCCTTGAACCGAACTTTGTACTTTCTCCAGGGTGGCGACCCTGTGAAAGGCGGAATATCGATGGCCTTTTGACGGGCTGCATCTGGATGTTTGGTCTCCCCAAAGTTGAAAGGAGCATACCGTTCATCCAAATCATCGATGTCCCGCGGGACGATGTCTGTCCCCAGCTTCTCTATGGCCGGGTTCCTGTCGTACTTAGCCCGCTGGACAGGGGTTAAGCCCTGTCTAGCTCTGGGCTTCGGTACTGGAACCGAGACCAAGGTCTGCTGCTGGTTCAACGATGTTGAACCAGTAGATGGGTGGGTGTACCCTGGAGGTGTTGCCAAACCCCCAAAGGCGCCACCACAGACCGGAGTCTGTAAGTAGCTTGCCCCCATCTGAGGTGTCATACTAGGGACCGTAGTATGTACTATCGTAGGGACACCAGAAGGTGTCACCGATGTGTACAAATTAGGTGTAGTTACGACCGGTGGTACCACCGGAGTTGGTGGTGGTACCTGTTCTGACTTCTCTTTTAGCTCAAGGTTGGTTTGCTTTAAGCTTTCGAGGTCCCGCCTAGCTAACTGGAGCTGCATGCTTAAATCCTTTCCCAAGGTATTCAAGCTTGCCACCTCACATTCACCAGACACCCTCTGTCGCAAAAGTTTATCAACCCCAGCCTCCTGAGAGGCCATCTCCTCTTGGAGTTCCAGAAGGAACCTTTTCTTCTCATCAACCTCCCTAAGGAATAAATTCCTAGTTTGTTTGATGGAAGTAAGTTCCCTCTGGGCCCCTTCGAGGTCCTGCAGTTCAGGCTTCTTTGTCCCGATCCCCATGTCAGCCAGTAGAGTTGTATCCAACGGTAAGCTGGATGGTTCCTCTACGGCGGGCAAGTTCACAGTTACAGGAGCCTTTGCCGCCACGCCTTTCTTTACAGACGGTTTACCACCGACTGCACCCTCGGGTGTGTCGGAGCCACCGTCGGTAAACACGGGCGTGTTTGGATCCAATGAAGGATCCGCTACCGTCGGTGTGGAACAGACGGGAGCAAGGCCGAGAGAACGCGTCTCTCTGCCCGGTATTTTCTGACCCTCGGGGCAGAAAAGGTTCGTGGAGAGGGAGTCCAACGATCTCCTGGGGCTGATATCAAAGGGTCCTGGGACCGGAGATTGCTCTCCGTCCTCACCTCTGGCAAAAGCCTCCACAATAGGATCACCTATTGCTCCTTGGGAGAGGTCGTCACCGGGCACCTCCAAGGCTGCCCGGCTCTCCCCCCTATTTGATTTGCCCGTGAAGAACCGAACATTTTGTACGGCCTCCTCACGTTCCTCAGCAGGGGTTTTAGTCCTGCCGCTGAACGAGCTGACAATATCGTATAGGTAATCCATACACTATAAGCCTATTTAATACCTTATCACGGTCGGTTCGATCAAATGGTCACGGCACCAATGTAGTTGGTCGAGTACTACGAGTGTAACGCATGAGAATCAAACACCGGACAAGGTAAATTAGACTTTAATATACGGCGACTTTATTAAAAAGGGTAACTCTGGAGTATTATAATGACAAGTATAACCATCAGCTATACAGGGATCAGATCAGATCACTATAATACAGTGGGGCAACCCTACAGCATAGAGTTAAGCCCGTGAGCACAGGGTGGTCTTGTCACGACAGTCCCAAACCTGACTGGCTTCCAATGGGGAAGCAGTCACCTTATATACAGGCCTGTGGGGGTCACCTGCCACACCACCAGAGCCACCTGGTGTAGATGATTATGTAACTTGTTATGAAACCGTCACGGTCAGTGCACATGGAATAGGTATACAAATAACACAGCAGTCTGCGCTGCCTGTTACAGTGCTATTCCTGCCAAACAGCAAATACTAGAAGTAGTAGTGTACGGAAATAACCTCAAATTTCACTTTTCATCTCAGAGTATGTGTCTGACTCATGGTGAATCTACCCTCTACAATGTGCATGTATCCCTACTGAACCTCTGAGGGCAGTCTGTAACTGTGTGTTTCAGAGGAAGAAGTCTGGTGGTGTCAGAGAGTACCTCCCTCAGCCCGGGTCAGGACCGTACGCCATGCTCCTCACACTACTCACGGTTTGTTGGCATTTTAACATAGTGCGCAAAATACATCAACCAGTTTTGGTTTCTGTTGGAGGCATATCTAAGTATTAGATTAGTTTAATCACTTCAGGGATCTTTTAGGGCAACATTCTGATGAGATATATTTTGAATCCCGTCTGTGAATCCTGTGACTCTTGTTACCTATATATAGAGATGCCAATTTTGCTATAAAAAAATTATAGGAATCACTAACTTTTACCCGGTATTTTTGTAATAAATCTGTTGTGAGAATTGACTAACACTGCAAAGATATTCCCACATTTTGTAGAGTGGAGAGAGGAATCTGCCTTAATATTTGATATCAAATCGTTTGTCTGATTTAGCATGCTGGTGAACATGGGAACATGTCTAAAGCCGCCCTCATGAGGGAGGCACAACATCTCTGTGACGCCTCTTTCACACAAGTAAGTGACTAAATTTCATTTTACCAAAAATAAAAACCAAAATTTTCAGAAAATGAATTTAAAGAAACCTTCATTGCTACACTCTATCACGCACTAACCAATATGTTCACGGTCATTAACGTTACTACATGATACATGCCTCAAAATGTTTGAGATATTTTACAGATGCTGGGAATTACTCAAAGAATAATCTTAATCAATTGCTGAGAAAAGAGTTTACATCCCACCTTACTTGTATGTTGCAGCCTGACCCGGGGTCTCGCTACACGGCCTGGTCCTCCATGGGGACCCTCATACGGAGGTTTCTGGTCATCAAACGCAGCAGTCCCGCCAAGTGAGTCAGACAATTTGGAAAGATATGGGTTCATTGCATATAGTCTAGTTGAATATTGATGTTTTCCCTATGAATCCTGCCCTAGTCTTAAAACTAGCACTTTACCGGTCGAATTGCGATGTGCCAAGCTAGGTTAAGTTAATATTTGAAGTATTCAATGAATACTGTCAATAAGTCTCCTAAAATCCTCGGGTTGTACTCAAATTGCAAGGTGGGTGCTGCTGGTTATACAAGAGTTATGGGAAGTATAGGACGGAACTGAAGTAGCGATTCGCAGATCCCAGGTGCAGGTTTTACAATATTCTCCACGAGTCCACGAGGGGTTATAGACAAGATGCATGTTGTACATGCGACTTTACAGTAATACTTTTGGAAAACGAAATTCATGGAACCAAGTCATGGTAAATCACCTACCTACTGGGTTTGCTTGCAGGTACAACCTTACTCCTGCTGGGGTGGAGTTGGCGCGGCGTCTGGTGGACCTTGACGCTAATGGTCGGGGGCGGGGCGCTGATGGTGACGGGGACGATTTACCGTTCATGGTAGGAGGCGGGAATGTCGGCGTGGCCCATGCCCCACCACCCCCTGCACGCCTACCCGCCATGCCAAGCTTCTATAATGATAGCAGTGATGACGAGATTCATCTAGAAAACACACCTCCGCAAAATAACCTCCGTACCTTAGGATTTGCCGACGATCATCCTCCCCGAAATAACATCCATACCTTCGGGTCCTTTGAAGATAATGTGTATGTATACCAGCTATTTATATTTGCAATATTAGTCGTTAAAATTATTGCTTAATCTTTTAAGAAATATGGTCCCTTAATTTCTCACTTGAAGCAAAAAAATACATTTGATTGGATCATAAGCTGCACCATCCCATTGAATTCTGTAGCCAATAGAGAGGCAAACATAGAGTATCAAACATCATTGTTTTAAATCTCCCGTGATGGGAAATCCAATACCATCAAGTTCCTCTGAGGAAAAAGACAGTTGTGCTAGAAGCAAGAGTATTTGACAGTGATATGGTATAATCTATAAGGGAGTGCTTTCTGGCAAAGACCATAGTGCGCTGGGAACAAAAAAACTACCAAAAGACCCGACTGAAATACAGGTAGTACCATTGGTTTACACTAGGTGGCAAATCTGTGCTGATATTCCAAATGCTCGGCCCATCTCAGTCTCCAGCACCTCTTAAAATACAAACTTTATATTTTAGAGAAATGATGTCACCAGCTAAAGCTCACACACCTAAGAGGACTCCCTCCCAGTTCCCTGGTCGGGGTAATGTCCTCGGCAGCTCCGGTAAGGCCGACCCGCCGGTGTGGAGACAGCCGGAGAGGTCCCCGAGCCCCCCGGTCTACGTCCTGGACGATGTTAGAGCACCCAGCCCTCAGCCAGAGCCCATGGAGGTAGAGGATGTCTTCCAGTAAGTACAATAAAGTATATAATACAGTATTGAAAACTATGCCTATCACAAAGTCATTACATTTTAGATAGCCATACTACAGATTTACATTGTCACATTGTCAATTTGAAAGAGAATGTTGAATCTCACTAATGCCCACACCACTATTCGGTTTTCTGGAATCATTTTAAATCTCTGATCGCTGCTGTAGCTTCTGCTGCTACTGCAGTATAAATCCCCACCACAAACAGCCAAGTTGACCCTTTAAGAGTCACATAGACCTTTAATGTGCTATGTCATAATGGATGAATGCAACCTTGACGAGTCTGCATAAATCCATCATGCCGACCCTTTGGGAGTGTGTTAACCCCTGTTAACCCCTTAGGGTTGGCATGCTGCATGAATGTAGCCCTCGTGAGTTACTCGCATGGGCTACATTCATGCACTATGTCACTAAAGAGAACACTGTACAGCCCTTAAAGGGTTAAGTACGTAGTGCTGATAAACTAACTGGAGCTTCTATTTTGCCTTTTCATCAGATTCACATATTGTACTGATGAGTTGCTACAGACCCGGTTCAAGGAGCAAGCGGAAGTCAAAATATCAGGTAAATGTTTGTTGAATTAGGCCTTTGTTTACAGAAAATCCTTTCTATCCTTACTATTGCCAATTGGATATTACGACAGAACAAGTCTTACGAGCAGCCTTTTTATTTCTGAACGCATGTAAGATCTACGTGACACGCCCTACATACAAATATGATACCTACCATATAATGGCTGATGTAATTGTTTTAGATATGTCAAATCAGAAATAAAACAATTAGAACTCAAACTCAACTCTTGTCTTTTCCCTCAGAGGAGCTTGAAGGTATTGGATTCCTCATCACAGTTAACTACGAGGACATTCTGATGTCTGGCAAGCTCTACTCACTCGACTACTCAAAGTAATAACTGTTTTTTTTCTTTTTCAATCAGAAAGAGCACTATCTAAATGCAATTTCACCAAAATCATTCCATGTCCCATTGATATGATAGTTTCAAACTAATAGATTATGGGTATAGCATTTCGTTTGAGGCTTCTAGGTCTATATCATGTGACTCCAGTTTTTTATGTACACTGGTACATGGTTGTGTATTTTATACACTCAAAATAAATATTTTCCAGAGACGTTTCTTTCATCATTTCAGACCGTCACCTGGTAATAATAAGGTCTATGCCTTTCTGGCCGACAAAGATGCACCAGAAACTTGCCCGACAGCACATGCACCCCCACCACCCGCCCCTGTCCACCCCCCACCAGCCCCCGCTGCAGCCGCCCCAGCACCTAAACCCAAACCAGCTGCTACAAAACCAAGAAACCCCAGAGTAGAGCCAGTCACCACGAGTACAATCTCTGCGCCAGACTCTGTACCCTGGAGGCAAGTGCCAGTGACAAACCCGACACGAGTCGAGCCTGCCGCCTCCACGAGTCATGCACGGAAGTCACCGTGGGACACAGCGTCAGTAGCCCCCTCTAGTGCTGCCAGCAGCACCGCAGGAAGTCAGGAGTCATCGCAGGACACGGGATGCGACTCAGCAAGTGTTGACGAGGAACCTGCATTCACGTTAACCCCAGGTACCTTTGACGTCATCTTGTGTGTCGACAAGAGGGAGCATTTTGGAGGGTAAGATTACTCTTACTTTATACATTTAGCCATCAATTCTTAGTGACTTTGCTTCTATGATCCGTTCTTGTATGGTAAATTACATGGAACATTTCTGGTAATCTTGTTCATTTAGATTTTAAATCAAATTTGCAAGTCGAAGAGTTCAGCATTAATACATGTATAAGACTGTCTCATCAAAGTGATGCAGGTGCAAATAGTGACATGTTAGACAGGTACGGGTGACGTATTTGACAGGCAACCTCTGATCAGCCCCAAATTTGTTTTACATCTCCTTGAAATGACGATGACTGTCACTTTATAGGAGATAAAGCACATTAAAAGTAGTGCCAGTCAAACACACTGGTCAAAAACGTCACTATTTGCACCTGCATTACTTTGGTGAGACATCGTCATAACTACTTTTCTGATAATGATAAATTGAAATACAATGATGAATCTATTTAATAATCACGTTCTTTTGCAGTGCTAAGTCCAGTAAGCAGTTACTTATGCCAGAGCTGCAGAAGCACAAGACTAAATTTGAGTTAAGGAATCTGACGATTGGTGACTTTGCATGGGTTGCACGTCAAAAGAATGCGAAAGGTAAGATGAGACTTGAGGCCCAAATCATCACCTGACACATTTTGATAACATTATTATGGGAAAAACTTACAATACATAACATTGGCATTTTCTAAGTGTAAAATCTGTGATCGCTAGTTTTAAAATTTTAACTGCATATTGTGTGCAATCTCCCTTCTTAAGTGCAAAAAATGTGTCCTTCAATGACAGGGTCGTGGCAGGCCACTAGGCACTACTCACAGTTATGACCTGAGGCACTATGAGGCCCTTGTCCAGCATACATGGTAAAACACGGTAAATCACCATGACAACACATGCACATTAAGTTGTGACGTAATGCACCAGAGATAAGAGGGCAGCCCTTCATGTTTACATGCTGATTAAGCCTTTAAGGACTACATGGTGGTTGTGTGTGCAATGTCCTTGGTTGTTATGATGCATTCATGCGGAGCTGCATTCAATGCATCATGCCGACCCTACAGGAGTGTATCAACCCTGTAGAGTCTGCATGATATTTGAAGGCAGTGCTGGCCAGGAAATCGCCAGAGCTGCATTCATACCTCCTAGCGACGAAGGGGAAACCGGTAGTGCATTAAAACACTAAGCAGGCCTCGAAGGTTAATGCTCTACTAAAGGCTTGTCATGCAGATTAACCACTGTACCCCAAGGGTCTTATCTGAGTGCTATGGATCACATAACGATACCTCGCCCTGTGACAGGTACTTTCAGTGTCCTTAACTCACCCCTACTTCGATGGTCAAAGCTTGGGAAATGGTGGTATTTCGGTCATCCTTGCCAGATGGATGACTGAGAGATGCCAATTTGCCCTGATATTTTCCTATTATTGTCAAATGATTTTCTGTAAAAAAAATAAACACAAGCCAAAATTTCCTTCCTTTTATTGGTGGTGTCTGATACCTAATATTTCCACAGGCCTGATTGAATAGTATTTGATCCTTCAGCGGGTGAGTTCCTACCCAGCTGTAATAATTATGAGATGACTATTTGTAACAGAGTTTGATACTTTTACTTCAGAGGGTGATCGGGAGGTGGTGCTCGACTACATTGTCGAGCGTAAGAGAATGGATGACCTGTCAGCCAGTATCTGTGATAAGCGCTTTTCCGAACAAAAGGTAGGGCATGTCCGTCTTACTGCATTGTGTATTTTCCATACCTGAGGGGATGCGGGTGGGCATTTTTTACCAATGGGGGGGGGGGGGTGCAGTGAAAATAAGTTTCATCCCCCCCCCCCTGCTGTTGAAAATTGACCACCCCCTAATTTCATAGTTATCATAACGCAGTTTCTAGGAAAGGTTTATATTTTCTATGTTTTTACCCCAAATGATCTCTGATAGAACAATGTTTTTTAGATTAGAAGACTTTGATGAAACAATATGTTGCGTGTATACTGGGCTTGAATTCTGATTTACATTGATACAATTTGGATATATGCATTCTTGAGTTGAGGACTTGATATATATGCATTCTGGAGTTGAGTTGTAGTTATCCATAGCTAATAATTTCCCTTAGTTGGTTTTGTTGGTACAAATGGCACTCTAAGTTTTAAATTGGACAATTGTATACAAATAGATGTCTAAGCATTTTTGAAAAGCTGCAAAATCAAATGTCCAACCCCGGATATGTGTTTGCGCCCAGTGATGATGTGTTTTCGATGCCGTGTAGACCAGTAACTAACATGTGGGAAATAAGGTAAGCCACTTTTATCAACTGCTAACACCAAATTACTCAATTTCTATTTGGCAACGTCCCCAACAATATATTTCATACCATTTTATGTCTTTTCAGACTACCCCAACTTATGACGCGGCATTAAACTCCGATCTGTCTCCAAAAGAAAATCAAGACCCCAATATCTCTAGTCATCAAGACAAGACTTTTACTTTCAAAAAGACAATTTCAAATCAAGTACTCAAGTCAGCACAGTCAGAAAATCAAATGACAGTCTCATGTGACAAAAGTATTCGTGTGGAAGGCATGAAAGAGAACACAATTCAAACAAAAATCAGTGATTGGGGTAAACCTAATAGCAGTATTATCGATAGAGACAATATCAAAAGAAGGCATACATCCTTGCAGAGCAACCCTGGTAACTCAAAAGGACATCCGACTAAATCTCAACCAGGGCACACTAGGAACACTTTGGATAATTTCATACTGAAGCCCACAGCTGACTCCCGTCCAGAAAAACCTAATAATACAGACATTGACCATTCTCCAAAGACACATGAAAACAATCAGACAGAATCCACCTTTATCAGCTCTGAATCATTACCGAATGAAACACCACCTAAACCTCCAGAACAGGACACTACTGGGATAGATAAGACATTACACCAGTTACATATCGGTGCGGCTGGTTTGGAGAAGGCGGAGGCGGGAGGGTTCGTGCCGCTCATGGCGCCCCCTGTGGAGCGCCTCCCGCCCGGGCCGTATGAACAGGTGTTCTTTGATCTGGAAGCTACAGGGTTAGGTGAGTTACTCAGTGTACTTGAACAGGCCACTGGTATCAGGTATTGCCTTTATGGGGCCGGGTGGTCATTTCTTAACAACGGGATAGAGCTGGGAAGGGTACCTTGACTGCTCTTGCTGGGAAGAAGTAAGTTGGGATTTCGTCCCTTTTTGACCATAATCGCCTCTACTATAGCTCAAAATAGAGGGGGGGGGGGGCGGTTGAAATGAACTTACACCTCTCTCTCGAGCCGAACAACAGGTATACAAGTAGTCATTATACCGGTATTTTTAGTTGTTGCCCTGTTGTGGAGATCCCTTAGTATACAGCAGTTCTATACTATGCCTTATGCTAATATCCACTGTGTAATCAGCAATTCATGCATTCTTAAAGATAAGAATTAAAAAAGCACTGAAAATTAAACTCCAGAGTTCCATCTATCCTGCAACATGTACTTGCCTTATTCATGATTCTCATATTTCAACATGCTTCTGCTTTAGGTGTCAACTCGCACATCGTCCAGTTGGCTGCGGCCGGCCCCTTTGGAAGCTTCAACCGTTACGTGAAGCCAAAAGTCGGTATGTCACGGGATGCAGCAGCAGTAACTGGAATCCGGTTCATGAAGGGACGTCTCTTCCACAACGGACGGCCGGTGTATGCCATGCCCATAAAGCAGTGCTTGCAGCAGTTTCTGCGCTCCCTTCCCCGTGAGCGGGTTATGTTGGTCGGGCATAATGCACACCAATATGACGCTCGTGTCATGCTGACCACTGCACGGGCATGCGGCATGGAGGAAATCTTTGTGCGGAAAGTCTCCGGTTTCCTGGACACCCTACCCTTGTTTCGCACAGAGCGGCCAAACGCTGCAGAAAACAATAGTCAGGTCGCCCTAGTGCGGCATTACCTTGGCGAGAACTACAATGCCCATAATGCTAAAGCCGACTCGAGCGCTCTCCGCAAGCTGCTCAGGCATTGTGAGTTCACTAAGGAGCAGCTCATGGCGCATACTATAACCACTGGGCATGTCCTGAGGATGTTAGACTTTGAGGAAAAGAGGAAGTCAAACAGAGAGACTCTGTGGAAGTTGGTGGACAATGCGGTACTGAGTGAAAGCATGGCTGACCGGGCGGCCTCTCAAGGTGTGAGATACGAGCATTTAGTTGAGGCACATAGACAGGGTGGAGCGCACAGCGTACACAAACTGTTATCAGATCTGAATACTCAGGGGAAAGCCAGAGTCACAAAGTCGCTGAAAATCCTGAATAAGGTCTCAGATTACCTAAAAGAAGATGTTAAAAATGAATAATAAATATGGATCTGAAAACATATCTGTGATATTACAATGTACTTCTGAGGAGATAAACTGTGGGCATTCACATGCAGGCATGTGGGCCTACGATGTCCTCCCAATTCTCCACTAGTCTATATTAAGTATGCCGTGATTAGTCATACCACAAATAAAAATAGGTCAACAAAATGTGTCTCTTTGTCTTGAGTCAATATATCAGTGTTGCCACTTGATACTTTTAAAAAAGTAAATACTTTATTTCAGCACTTTTCCAAATTCATACTTTATTTATACTTTATTTAGATGAAATACTTTTTCAAGAAAAGTGGAGGAATTAGCCCTAAATTACAGGATTTTTTAAACTTTTTTTTTATCTGACGCTCAAAAAACAATCCACTTTCCATCCCCTCTCCTACTACTGAATTTTTTAAAGATGCCAAAAAACGAACGTACATGTAAGATTTTTACAGAAATATAAGTTTTCAGGGACCGTGATTATACTATATTTGAGCTGGATTTATACTTTATTTCAGTAGCGCTGATACTTTATTTTCATGAAGGACCAGTGGCAACACTATTTGTGCTACTGGAACCACACCGGAATCTAGACATTATGAAAGGATTCACATCTTTAGCGTAATGTAAAATTGGACATGGACGATGTAGAAAGTTAGATTGGTCAGTTAGATGAGTTAGTGCTTAGCTATGTGGCCCACCCAATTTGCTGGACATGTAAAATGTACTGCCGCCGTAATGCATAGCTAAATGGACACTAACAGGAAGATCTTTTCAGATCGTAGTTAGGGAAAAGGTATCAATTATGAAAACAAAGTAAAAGCATGGGATATTATACAGTGTGTGTTTCTTCCATCATAGATTCGGTCACCATCATTGCTCTTGAAAACACAGTAGCTGCTGGTACCTACGATACTAAGTAACCAGGACAACCTGAGTCCTATCTAGTTATTACCAGTGCAGGGTTTCTACAAGGGAAAGTCCTGAAAAAATAGTGCTCAGGGAAAGTCATGGGAAATGTGGGAAACGTAAATATACTAAATTCATTAGAATAGACCATTCACTTATATGATTTTAGACGTTTTCCCTGTCGATCTGAAGACCGCCTGACACTTTATCGTAATGTTATGCTTACGGAGTAATACTGCAAAACCCGACCACCCAAAGCATGTCTGTAGTGCAGTTGTCTCACGCGCATATTGCCCCTTGTCTTAGTGCATACTATCTTCCTAACGACCCTCTGCTCGCAGCAACCAAAGGTTCTCCCAGGGGTAGCCTAGGGGGTGCTAAGGGGTCCCCCCCTCGAGGTTGGAAATTCACCCGAATTAAAGGCCCGAGGTCACAGGGTCACTTTTTTAAGACCAATTTTTATTAGTATGAAACCTGTCCCCGGAGAGAATGGAGTTGATAAATAGTCCCTGAGCTAATTTTTAAAGTCAAATTAATTAATATACCAGGTCATCTGGGAAACAGCCCAGGTCGCCAGGTCGATTTTGACCCCTCTGGAGTCATAAAGTTGTATAGCCTACATAAAGACGCAATCATTGCTAATTAATGTCGCATGTGGCAATTGATTATTGGTCAGTTACGATAGTAACTGACCTCTATGCATACCCTAAGGAAAATCCAGATGCGTGGCCTTGCGTGACGAGTCCATGCACACATGCACCACTCTCCCATAGAGAACCCCTTGACCATAACCCATGGAGCACCACGGCCACCACCACCATGGGCACTTTCTAGTACATTCATGTTCTGAAAATGTGATGTTCCAGCAACACACACATGCCACCCAAGCCACCACCTCCATTAGGGGGGGGTGATAAATCTACTTTTCTTCGGGGACAGGCTCAAACTATGCATTTGGGTCCAAAAACACAGGAAATCTCAAAAATATTTTTTTCGGACCCCCATGACCCCCCCATACATAGGGTCCGAAGATCGGCCAAATAGTGAGAAAACAGCCAAAATTCAGGCTTTCAGATTCCTTCTAAAATCAAATCATGACTTCATGAAAATGGTCAGAAACCTTCATATGGGACCCAAAGAGACCATCTAAAGTCATATTGTTGTGATTATAGGGGTGTTTCCCCCTCTGGGGTGGTGGTACGTCCTCGGTAAAACACCGATAAATCAGCTTTTTTGAAGGCATTTGCTCCCTTACAATCACATCCCTATACTGCCATAAAACATCATCAGGACACCTAATCAGGCAGATTAAACCCTTCTGGAGGGTCCCCTCTGTCTGTTAACTTCCCTCTATGACCCCCCCCCCCAGCATGCACCAATAGCCATCAGATAACTCTCCCCCCCCCCCTTCGCCTCTATATTACCCTATACTGAAATAATGTATTAACATAAGACCTGTCTGATAGTTTGAACCTTTCTTGAGGGCTCCCTGTTCCTGTTAACCACCCCCTATGACACCCCTCCACCCCATCCCCACCCTCACCCCAAACTAACAAGCATGAAATAACCCCCACCCCCCCCCCCCCCCCCATCTCGGCTCCATAATACTCAGTACAACCATCAGCCCAACCCTCCCTCCATGTGGGACAGTGGTGTGGTTAAAAGAGCCCCCCTTCCCCCCAAAAAAAAAAGAATAAGTGAGCTGGGTCTTTGAGATCACCGTGGTAGGTGTATCTACTACAGCTAGTAGAGAGATACTGTACTTCAAGTCAAATTTGGGTTCAATATTTGGTTTGATATCAAGATATGTATTCATCTGTCCTCAAAGTTTGATATTAGGTTTTACCAACTTACCCTATACCCCATATAGGGGATGGCATAGATCTACCAAGCCCCATGCCTATGTTATATTTTCATATATCTGAATATTATAGCAGCACCCCTAGATGTTGCATGTATGCCCGTCTTTGACAAAATCTGATATTTAGCATTGCAAATGAGGTATCAGGGTTACCGACCCCTCCCCATAATATAATTGCAGGGTTTATTATTGGCTCCAATAATATTTAGGGTTTAGAGTATTCATATAACACCTCAGAGAATTGAATTAGATAATTATCTCTTGTCTTATGTCTAGGATACTAACCATGCAAGGTGTAGACTAAGAGATATGGACACCAGTCCTTATTTGGAGTCATTTGCAGGCTCCCTCCCCCCATCACCCCTCTACCATTCATCATTCTATGCATTTAACCACTTGGTTAAGGAGGAGAGTCAGGGTTTTTATTTATTGTAGTATCAGGTGATTAGTGATGTTAATATTAGATCTCTGCTATAACTATTATAGAATTACTATGTATAATAAATGTAACAACATGAAGCAGTCATCTTGACTATGAATACACATGGGGTGAGGTACTAGGCATAGAATGGAGGGGGGGCTGTGATCATTGGTAGGGTAACTCAAAATGAATATAGAGACCTTTGAAAAGGGTATTATCTATCTGATCTAAACTCATTTTGATATGTTGACAATTCAAATATATTTTAGCAAAGGCCCTCCAAAATTTGGGTTATATTCATGCAATCACAAGAATATAACCTGTAATAGTCTCTTTGGGTCCCTTATCAGTTTTCTGTTGAGGTGGTGAAGACATTCATGCATGTATGATAAATAAATTATAAGAGGTCTGATGGTTGGAGTTCTTAGATGGACTGAGGTAGGCCTCCTCTTATGTCTGATAGGGTAAGGGAGAAGGTCTGGGCCCCTTCCATATCCCCCACCCCTCTTTTAAACACACCACTGTCTTACTCCCAAGACAGGCTAAGGTGTCTGTGGATGACCATTGATGTTCAAAGATCCTGACATTCTGAGTACAGTGTAATATAGAGGCGAGGGCGGAGGGGGGAAGGGAGTTATCTGATGGCTATTGGTGCATGCTAGGGGGGGGGGGGGGTTAGGGGTCATAGGGGGTAGTTAACAGAAACAGGGGGCCCTCCAGAATGGTTCATGATGATGTTTTATGGCAGTATAGAGACCTGATTGTAGAGGAGCAAATGCCTTCAAAAAAGCTGATTTATCGGTATTTTACCATGGACGTACCCCCTCCCCAGAGGGAGAAACACCCCTATAATCACAACAATATGACTTTAAATGCCCTCTTTGGGTCCCAAATGAAGGTTTCTGACCATTTTCATGAAGGCATGGTGGGGTTTGAGTAGGAATCTGAAAGCCTGAATTGGGGCTGTTTTCTCACTATTTGGCCGATCTTAGGACCCCATGTACGGGGGGGTCACAGGGGTCCGAAAAAAATATTTTTGTGATTTCCCGAGTTTTGGGTCCCAAATGCATAGTTTGAGCCTGTCCCTGAAACCGTACGACAAAATTAGCCATTTAACACCCCCCCCTACCTCCATCACCCACACAGGCGTCCACTGAGCTGTGGTGGAGATCGTCTGCAGGGGTGCTGTAGTATTAGTATAAAGGCCTGACACTGTGGTGGTACGGTCATCTCGGTGACCACGTGACCAAACACTACATACAGGTAGTTCCCACACCAATCACCAGGCCTATACTAGTGACATCTATTGATATGTACCTAATTTTAGTACAATACGTTATTTCTCATTTCTGACAGCATCGTCATCTCCAGAAAGAGCTACCCCAAATTCATATATTACGAGTACATATATAATCGAATTCCAGGTAGTGGCTGTAGGTGAGCAGGTGGCTGTGGGAAAACAGGTGGCTGGGGGTGAGCAGGTGGCTGTAAGCGTCAGCGCCCGGCAGCGTGTAGCTGCTGTTTTACGTCTCTGCCGAAAAAGCGAATCGAACGGAGCATCAACAGCGACGGCATCTTCTTTTCCATTTCGCCGTGCCGGTCAGCCGCGGGCCGGCGTGTGCTATAGACCCCCCGCCCTGATCCCCCCGCCCCCTCTCCATTTATCCCCATCTCCATTTATCTGTTTATCCCAATCTCCGTTTGCCCCGTTCACCGTTTATCCTGTTCTCCATTTATCCCGTTCTCCGTTTGTCCCGTTCTCCGTTTATCCGTTCTTGGTTTATCCCTTTCTCCCGTTCGCCCTTTCTCCAGTTCTCCCTTTATCCCGTTCTCCCTTTAACCCGTTCTCCCTTGAACCCGTTCTCCTTTTATCCTGTTCTCTGTTTATCCCGTTCTCCGTTTATCCTGTTCTCCCATTCTCCCTTTCTCCCGCTCTCTGTTTATCCCGTTCTCCCTTTATCCCGTTCTCCCTTTATCCAGTTCTCCCTTTATCCCGTTCTCCGTTTATCCCGTTCTCTGTTTATCTCATTCTCCATTTATCCTTTCTCTGTTCATCTCCGTTTTGCGTTTATCCCGTTCTCCATTTATCCTGTTCTCTGTTCATCGCCGTTTATCCCATTCTCCGTTTATCCTGTTCTCCGTTTATCCCGTTCTCCGTTTATCCCGTTCTCCGTTTATCCCGTTCTCCCTTTCTCCCGTTCTCCCTTTCTCCAGTTCTTTATTTATCCCGTTCTCCCTTTATCCCGCTCTCCCTTTATACCGTTCTCCCTTTATACCGTTCTCCCTTTATACCGTTCTCCATTTATCCCTTTCTCCAGTTCTCCGTTTATCCCGTTCTCTGTTTATCCCGTTCTCTGTTTATCCCGTTCTCCGTTTATCCCGTTCTCCGCTTATCGCGTTCTCCGTTCATCCCGTTCTCCCGTTCATCCCGTTCTCCGTTCATCCCGTTCTCCGTTCATCCCGTTCTCTGTTCATCCCGTTCTCCGTTCATCCCGTTCTCCCTTTATCCCGTTCTCCGCTTATCCCGTTCTCCGTTTATCCCATTCTCTGTTTATGTGCGTTCTCCCTTTATCCCGTTCTCCCTTTATCCCGTTCTCCCTTTTATCCCGTTCTCCCTTTATCCCGTTCTCCCTTTTATTCCGTTCTCTGTTTATTCCGTTCTCTGTTTATCCCGTTCTCCGTTTATCCCGTTCTCCCGTTCTCCCTTTCTTCTGTTCCCCCCTCCTGTTCTCCCCTTCTCCAGTTCTCCGTTTATCCCATTCTCTGTTTATTGCGTTCTCCGCTTATCCCATTCCCCTATTAGCCTGTTCTCCCTTTATCCCGTTCTCCCTTTATCCCATTCTCCCTTTATCCCATTCTCTGTTTATCCCGTTCTCGGTTTATCCCGTTCTCCCTTTCTCCCGTTCTCCCCTTTTCCCGTTCTCCCCTTATCCCGTTCTTCCTTTCTCCCGTTCTCCCCTTATCCAGTTCTCCCTTTCTCCCGCTCTCCGTTCATCCCGTTCTCCCGTTCATCCCGTTCTCCGTTCATCCCGTTCTCCGTTCATCCCGTTCTCCGTTCATCCCGTTCTCCGTTCATCCCGTTCTCCGTTCATCCCGTTCTCCCTTTATCCCGTTCTCCGCTTATCCCGTTCTCCGTTTATCCCATTCTCTGTTTATGTGCGTTCTCCCTTTATCCCGTTCTCCCTTGAACCCGTTCTCCTTTTATCCTGTTCTCTGTTTATCCCGTTCTCCGTTTATCCTGTTCTCCCATTCTCCCTTTCTCCCGCTCTCTGTTTATCCCGTTCTCCCTTTATCCCGTTCTCCCTTTATCCAGTTCTCCCTTTATCCCGTTCTCCGTTTATCCCGTTCTCTGTTTATCTCATTCTCCATTTATCCTTTCTCTGTTCATCTCCGTTTTGCGTTTATCCCGTTCTCCATTTATCCTGTTCTCTGTTCATCGCCGTTTATCCCATTCTCCGTTTATCCTGTTCTCCGTTTATCCCGTTCTCCGTTTATCCCGTTCTCCCTTTCTCCCGTTCTCCCTTTCTCCAGTTCTTTATTTATCCCGTTCTCCCTTTATCCCGCTCTCCCTTTATACCGTTCTCCCTTTATACCGTTCTCCCTTTATACCGTTCTCCATTTATCCCTTTCTCCCTTTCTCCAGTTCTCCGTTTATCCCGTTCTCTGTTTATCCCGTTCTCCGTTTATCCCGTTCTCCGCTTATCGCGTTCTCCGTTCATCCCGTTCTCCCGTTCATCCCGTTCTCCGTTCATCCCGTTCTCCGTTCATCCCGTTCTCTGTTCATCCCGTTCTCCGTTCATTCCGTTCTCCCTTTATCCCGTTCTCCGCTTATCCCGTTCTCCGTTTATCCCATTCTCTGTTTATGTGCGTTCTCCCTTTATCCCGTTCTCCCTTTATCCCGTTCTCCCTTTTATCCCGTTCTCCCTTTATCCCGTTCTCCCTTTATTCCGTTCTCTGTTTATTCCGTTCTCTGTTTATCCCGTTCTCCGTTTATCCCGTTCTCCCGTTCTCCCTTTCTTCTGTTCCCCCCTCCTGTTCTCCCCTTCTCCAGTTCTCCGTTTATCCCATTCTCTGTTTATTGCGTTCTCCGCTTATCCCATTCCCCTATTAGCCTGTTCTCCCTTTATCCCGTTCTCCCTTTATCCCATTCTCCCTTTATCACATTCTCTGTTTATCCCGTTCTCGGTTTATCCCGTTCTCCCTTTCTCCCGTTCTCCCCTTTTCCCGTTCTCCCCTTATCCCGTTCTTCCTTTCTCCCGTTCTCCCCTTATCCAGTTCTCCCTTTCTCCCGCTCTCCGTTCATCCCGTTCTCCCGTTCATCCCGTTCTCCGTTCATCCCGTTCTCCGTTCATCCCGTTCTCTGTTCATCCCGTTCTCCGTTCATCCCGTTCTCCCTTTATCCCGTTCTCCGCTTATCCCGTTCTCCGTTTATCCCATTCTCTGTTTATGTGCGTTCTCCCTTTATCCCGTTCTCCCTTTATCCCGTTCTCCCTTTTATCCCGTTCTCCCTTTATCCCGTTCTCCCTTTATTCCGTTCTCTGTTTATTCCGTTCTCTGTTTATCCCGTTCTCCGTTTATCCCGTTCTCCCGTTCTCCCGTTCTCCCTTTCTTCTGTTCCCCCCTCCTGTTCTCCCCTTCTCCAGTTCTCCGTTTATCCCATTCTCTGTTTATTGCGTTCTCCGCTTATCCCATTCCCCTATTAGCCTGTTCTCCCTTTATCCCGTTCTCCCTTTATCCCATTCTCCCTTTATCCCATTCTCTGTTTATCCCGTTCTCGGTTTATCCCGTTCTCCCTTTCTCCCGTTCTCCCCTTTTCCCGTTCTCCCCTTATCCCGTTCTTCCTTTCTCCCGTTCTCCCCTTATCCAGTTCTCCCTTTCTCCCGCTCTCCGTTTATCCCGTTCTCCCTTAATCCCGTTCTCCCTTTATCCCGATCTCCATTTATCCTGTTCTCCCTTCATCCCGTTTATCCCATTCTCTGTTTATCCCGTTCTCTGTTTATCTCTGTTCTCCGTTTATCCCGTTCTTCGTTCATCCCGTTCTCCCTTTATCCCACCTAAAACCATTAAATATCATTAAAGATTAACTAAGTGTCTGTAACTGACCATGCAGCTTTGCTGCAGACCATGAAGGAACCTTTGACACTCACCCCCAAAATCTATGCCCCCTCGTGTACAATTTACAATTTGTTTGTTCACATCCTCGTGGGAGCAGATTAGATTTAGGCGATCGTTACAGTGACATCACTGATGTACAAAACTAGATGAAGTTTACAATACTACAATGCTGTCTCTGTATTGTGCGTATCTAATAGACACTAAGACCAAGTGTTTGTTAAAATATGATATAGAGATAGCAAACACTATATAAGACTAGTTATCATACCAGGGTTCTGTAGGTTGCGGTGCGTTCGGAAGATAGCATGCACTAAGACAAGGGACAGCATGCACTTAAGACAGATGCACTCTGGACATCTTTTGGGTGGTCGGGTTTTGCAATATTGCCTCAATTGCCGATGTTACAGTGAATATGGTCAAGGTAAATAGTAACTTTTGGACATGTACAGTCTGAAATTTGTGGAACCATGTAAGCATCACCAATACTAAACGTGTACATACATTTCCTTTCCCTATCCACAGTACCGGCTGCACCACTGCGGGTTGTCTAACCCCATTTACCTGGTGGAAGACCACGGATCTAACCAACATTTCTCCATAGGGGAGGACGCCCTCAATCAGAGTATCGTCAACACACAGGTAAGAACCTCAATGAGCTCACTAGCCAAAAACAACCTCTTACTTGGGGAGTTACCTTTTAACAACATGAACGTGGTGGCATTTTGTACAGATAGGCATTTTGGCTAAAAACAGGTAAATATTTAACATGCTAATCATTTTGTTCACCTGGGTATTGATCTCTTATAACCCGGAACATACTGTAATGGTGGCAGTGAATTTACAATGGGTGGTCCACAGTCAGTAGGAATCGGAAGGAGGGGTCAAACTTAAGATGCATTCATGAACCTCTTCCCCACTTAAGGTTAAGTTCCCTGATCAGTTGTTTTACGATTACTATTACATCTACATTGCCTGTTCCTTCCCCTGTAGATCATTGATGGATTCTACATGAAACGCACAAAGGACGTCAAGGAGAGTGTTGCCTATCTCACTCTGATGACGCGTTACTTAGAGAACAAGTACAAAGTAAGGAATATAAATGTTTTCGACATGCATGTACATGTAAGTTAAACGGTCCCTAAATTGTAGTTCTAGCAGCCATTAAGCCATTTTGCTCCCTTTCTGGTACTAGTATTGTTTATACCCAGACTCCTATATTATAGAGGCAGGTCCCTGCTGCCCATGTTATCCCTTAGGAATACACCATTAGCTAGGTCTGGTATAGTTGGATCACTGTGTCACGGGGACGCTGATGTAACTATGACAGCACAGAGAGATGAGTTCACCTTATATAACGTGATGCAGTAACAAAGTCTTGAGGGCCCTGGACGCTCTAAAGTTCCATCTACAATGTAAGACACCATAACTCACATAAGACAACTCTGGGTCTAGCCAAGTCATTCATTCAGCATGTGTGCACGTATAAGGCCAAAGCAGAATCATGGATTAGCATCTCTCCAAACATTTAGGTACCGCATAAACTAGATTGTTTGATTAACCCTTTAAGGTGACATTATTCCCTTTATCATTATGGTGCATGATTGCAGCCTTGGCGAGTCTTCCTGACTGGGTTGATACACTCCCGGAGGGTCTGCAGTCGAGGCAAGAAGAATTGCCAGGGCTTTATCCATGGATCATGACGACAAAGGATGTAGAACGCATCTAAAACACAATGTAGCCCTTAATATCATAAGGGCCTTTCACATTTAGAACACAAAGTCATGTTTTTCTACATAGCTATTTGTACATCTTCTGTAACAGAACAAGTACCTGATCGCGGTGAGTAGACGTAGCCGTGACAGTGTGTGTATCCCTGATGACCTTGACAACCTGGAGTGTCGACTTCTCACCTTCACTGAGTTCAACGAAGGATCCTCCAAGAGGAAGGTCGGTAACATAACTTAGTATTCAGATTAGATCATGTGTGAAATAATAATCATGATGCTCCACAGAATTTATGGAATTTGGCGGGCAATGGCGATAAATCTTGATTGTGGTAAGCTCCCCCCCCTCAGAATGTCACCCCCTCCAATATCCCCCCTCAAAATGTCACCCCCTCAAATGCCCCCCCTTAGAATCCCCCCCTCAAAAGCCCCCCTCAGAATGTCACCCCCTCAAATGCCCCCCCTCAGAATGTCACCCCCTCAAATGCCCCCCCTCAGAATGTCACCCCCTCAAATGCCCCCCTCAGAATCCCCCCTCAGAACTGAAGGGCACCTATAATGACACCATTAAGGTCAGCTGTTTTTGGAAGTTAATTTCCTGGTACAAGATCGAAGAATCAGTCACTCTGTTGTCTATACTAGTCCAGTTGTAATATCTAATTCGTCACATGGCACAACTGTATTTAAAACTCATCATCAGACTGCACAAGCAGAAGGTCAGGCTCATATCACTAGTCAGGTTCTTATTGCATTGTACCGGAAATTACTATAATGTACATCTACATCATGTAGCTATGTAAGTGGACCTTCAGCTAATACAGATTACTTCTCTGTTTTCATGTTCAGGCAGAGACGATTAAGGAGTTGTTCCTCCGACAGTTGATGCAGATTCAGCGTCTCACACTGGACAAAGCGCTGGCCATTCTGGAGTTCTACCCGACCCCAGCACTGTAAGTATAGAGATGACTAAATAGGTGTCTGTATGTCACCATGCAGGATGTAAACCTGGTACCATAGACTCTTGTACATGTATATATTGCAGAGTGGACACATGTTCTCTGTTACTCTAAATCCCCGCATGTAACTCACGGATTGTACGCGAATCGGAACAGTACTGAAGTAGCAATTTTCAGACTACAGGTGCGGGTCATAGCACATCTCAAAGACAAAGTGCAGGTTCTACGCCAGGTATCTAGGAATTCCTGGTTTCAACGATGGGTTACTTGTACAATGAGTAGGATTCCGAAGTTTATGTCTGGATCAGCACTCGGCACTTTGCCATATTGTAGATACCTTAACATTTAGTAGATAACAATAATGTTATATGAACACAAAAAAAAACTGCCATGTAAGCATCTCACTGCATCTGCTGACACTGCAACTTAGTAAGCAAATAATGTAGAGATAATGAGTTGAGACGATGGCGTTTGGATCCTCCTCTACTACACTTAAAACTGAATAATGTAGAGAATAATTTAGACACCTTTAGACATTAACTTGTAAATGCGTAATGTGTTTTTATCTCTCATAAATGCATACCATATATGAGCACACAAAGTAATAAGAAACTAATTGCTGCTTCTTGTGTAGGAAATATGTTGTGTCAGCAATAGTTGAAATCGTCAGCAAATAAGTGGAAAATATTACTCGGATGTTATCTTTTACAAAAGTCCTACATATAAAAGATTTGTGTCGATTTCGCTGACACAGGATTATCTCATCTAGATTACAGAAACTGGATATGGAGATATCTCGGGAAGACATATGTGTGTACATGGTCTAGTACTGTATGCTGGCTCTCCAGACCTGTCATCCTAAGTACCATCCAGTACACTGCCTCTTCACTACTGTTGATTGATTTTCATAATGTGGACGTTGTCTGTTTCAGACTGATAGAGGCGTACAGAAGCTGTGAGTCAGTTAAACAAGGAGAGAACCTGCTGACGGAGCTGAGATACAACACCACGGGGAGGTAGGGACACGTCCTGTGTTACATTTCCCTCCTTGTAATCTGCCATGTTGTACTGTCGTCCTTTGTGATGTACACGTGGAGAGTATACCGAGTCGTCAGCAGAACTTTTGGTTCTTACCATAAAACCTCGCGTATAAGCCGCACCTTGAGTTTGGGCCGATCCTATGAGTCCCACAGGGGTTTGATTATGGCACTTTTAGTACTGTACTAAAGTAGCAAAAACTCAGGTTTGTTACATCATGCCGACTCTATGAGAGTATATTAACCCCATAGGTTCGGCATCTGATGCATGAAGGTAGTACATTGTACTGGCAAACTACTAGTCCAGGCTGCATTCATGCTTAATGACCCAAGCACACTAAATTAGTCCTTAAAAAGGTCAATCACTTAAAATGATACACTAACCATGACCATAAGTTGTGATAACTCAGCTTTTACTAAATCAAGCCTTTAGCCACACCAAATTATGTACAATGTATGGATATGCCAACTTTCAGTGGGAAATGTGATGTCACAGTATGATAAAAAAAACATTCCTCCTATAGAAACATTAAAGTAGAAATAGTCTCTTTCACTAACAGTTTTTCTTTCCTGTTTTTCCACAGTAAAATCGGGCTGCTCCTTAGTAAGCAGGTCTATCTTCTGTACACCAAGATGACCGTTTAGCCATCTCCATTCCTACATCACTGATAACGTGAATTGTCAGTCTTTTAACCTCCACACGCCGTCCGCATTTTGTACAGTCATGTAACATGCTCATCATTACATTTATCCAAGAATTCTCATACATTTAAGAAGCATGTGTCATTTTAAAGTATTCCTATTATTATATATTTAGCTGGTGCTATTATGAAATGTTTGTTATGTACTTAAGACATAGTTCGTTCATGTTTGTCCAAATAAAAGTTGGATTTGGACAGTTTGGTCTATAACACTTGTATCACTCTTGACTCGTTTGTATCATCGCAATAGTCGTGGCGGAGCCTAGACTAATTGTACTTAAAACAGCACATAAAACAGCACATAAAAGCGGTATCAAAAGATTGCCAACATCATTCCTTTTTACAGGCTATCTATAATGTTTACATCTACTATGGCGACAATTTCGAGATTCATGTTAAGGGAAGGTTCACAAATGACGTCATCCTGGAAGCCACTCTCTGCCATAATATCAAGTAGTTAGTCATGTTTATGTATATGTTCCAACATATGGACTCAAAACAGCATTTAGCTACGGGAAGGTAGGGTGCACTTCAGTATTATAGTTCACAATCATTATTACGTGCCCAAGTTTTACCCAGTTAGGGAGTGTTCATTTATTAATTACAGGAGGGGGGGCGTGTGGAACGTTTTGGGTCAGAATTTTTTAGGCCCCCCCCCCTCAGGAGGGTTTTTTAGGCCCCCCCCTCAGGAGGGTTTTTTAGGCCCCCCCCCATAACTAATAAATGAACACTCTCTTAGCACTGGGCTAGACTTGCCACAAGAGTGAAGAGCACTTTTTGAATTTAAAGAATGTATGTTTTGTTGCAATTGGATTTGATGAATAATAACAGACACTTGCTACATACGACTACAATACTAAAATGTAGATTGTGGTAAAAATTGGTAGAATTAGGCATTATTATTGGACGTCAATAGGGCCTACTTTATTTAGGGTCATGAATTACCGGTATGCATGTAAATATTCTATGAATTGACCTTGAGGATCATGAATAAGTATATAATTATTATATGATGATACATACATTAAAGGAGTGTTCATTTATTAGTGTCCAGTACAGGGAGGGGGGGTGGGTTCTGCCTTGGGGTGGGGGGGAGTAAAAATTCCCAACCCCCTCCTGAGTGGGGGCGTAATTTTTCGGCGAGGGGGATTTTGCGAGGTTGAGCAAAACATCCACGCGCTCTCAAGTGGTGGGTGTAAAATATTTTCACATCTCACCACCCTCCCACCCCCCGCCCCCCGTAATCAATACAATGTAAATGAACACTCCCTGAAACCACAGATACGTGAAATGTCATACATTGTATAGCCCCTATGGGTAATGAATATTGAAGAGGTAAATATGATGGATATGAACATGAATGTTGTGAATATTCCAACCAAGGATATATTATAGACATGAGCAATACAGGTGTGGGTGGGCGGGAAAAAAAGATGTGGAGATGTCGACGAGGGAGGACGGAAATCAGTTTTGCTTGTATTTGGCGGGAATGAATTGCGCTTGTCTTAATGTACATGTAGCAAACTCCATTCACGATAGGTCGGGGGGACCGCTATTGGGCCTTTCTGTGGGTGCAAATCAATGATCTGGAGAGAGATAGTGGCCAGCAAAAGTGAAATTTTTAGATGCTAGGAACCATTGCCAGCAACCATTATACCATAGAATGGTAGAAAATTAGAGGTTTATCTATTCATTAGATGTAAGTTTTGTTGTGGGGGATATAATAAAAAGCCAGGAAAAGTAGAGTTGGCCGGATACATTGCACCCCCAAATAGGCCCAATGGTGGTCCCCCCAACTCCAGTGAACTATGGTGAATGGAGTCGGCCTTGACAAAATTTCACTGGGACTCCCAGTGTGCAACGGCCGGGCCAGCAATGAGGCGCAATGTAAGAACAACATTATTTCATGTGCATTGCTCTTGCCCTTTACTACTTTAGGCCCCTTGTCCTTGGGCCTAGCACTGCAGTGGATAATCATAAGGGCCAAGTCTTTCATTGCCAGCTGCGGGGGGGGGGGGAGGCGTTGGTGGATATAGGGGGGTCTTTCCCTGGCGCTGTCCATGATGTGGACAGTATGGAGGACCGTGGCGAGAGGGGGGGCGTCAACATCTCAAAATCTGAACGTAGTCGGAGGGGGAGTCAAGAATACTTTCGTCTAATTTGGGGGGGGTCGAAGAAATTTGCTGTTTTGTGGATATATTATAGACATGAGCAATACAGGTGTGGGTGGGCGGGAAAAAAAGATGTGGAGATGTCGACGAGGGAGGACGGAAATCAGTTTTGCTTGTATTTGGCGGGAATGAATTGCGCTTGTCTTAATGTACATGTAGCAAACTCCATTCACGATAGGTCGGGGGGACCGCTATTGGGCCTTTCTCGGGGTGCAAATCAATGATCTGGAGAGAGATAGTGGCCAGCAAAAGTGAAATTTTTAGATGCTAGGAACCATTGCCAGCAACCATTATACCATAGAATGGTAGAAAATTAGAGGTTTATCTATTCATTAGATGTAAGTTTTGTTGTGGGGGATATAATAAAAAGCCAGGAAAAGTAGAGTTGGCCGGATACATTGCACCCCCAAATAGGCCCAATGGTGGTCCCCCCAACTCCAGTGAACTATTGTGAATGGAGTCGGCCTTGACAAAATTTCACTGGGACTCCCAGTGTGCAACGGCCGGGCCAGCAATGAGGCGCAATGTAAGAACAACATTATTTCATGTGCATTGCTCTTGCCCTTTACTACTTTAGGCCCCTTGTCCTTGGGCCTAGCACTGCAGTGGATAATCATAAGGGCCAAGTCTTTCATTGCCAGCTGCGGGGGGGGGGGGAGGCGTTGGTGGATATAGGGGGGTCTTTCCCTGGCGCTGTCCATGATGTGGACAGTATGGAGGACCGTGGCGAGAGGGGGGGCGTCAACATCTCAAAATCTGAACGTAGTCGGAGGGGGAGTCAAGAATACTTTCGTCTAATTTGGGGGGGGTCGAAGAAATTTGCTGTTTTGTGGATATATTATAGACATGAGCAATACAGGTGTGGGTGGGCGGGAAAAAAAGATGTGGAGATGTCGACGAGGGAGGACGGAAATCAGTTTTGCTTGTATTTGGCGGGAATGAATTGCGCTTGTCTTAATGTACATGTAGCAAACTCCATTCACGATAGGTCGGGGGGACCGCTATTGGGCCTTTCTCGGGGTGCAAATCAATGATCTGGAGAGAGATAGTGGCCAGCAAAAGTGAAATTTTTAGATGCTAGGAACCATTGCCAGCAACCATTATACCATAGAATGGTAGAAAATTAGAGGTTTATCTATTCATTAGATGTAAGTTTTGTTGTGGGGGATATAATAAAAAGCCAGGAAAAGTAGAGTTGGCCGGATACATTGCACCCCCAAATAGGCCCAATGGTGGTCCCCCCAACTCCAGTGAACTATTGTGAATGGAGTCGGCCTTGACAAAATTTCACTGGGACTCCCAGTGTGCAACGGCCGGGCCAGCAATGAGGCGCAATGTAAGAACAACATTATTTCATGTGCATTGCTCTTGCCCTTTACTACTTTAGGCCCCTTGTCCTTGGGCCTAGCACTGCAGTGGATAATCATAAGGGCCAAGTCTTTCATTGCCAGCTGCGGGGGGGGGGGGAGGCGTTGGTGGATATAGGGGGGTCTTTCCCTGGCGCTGTCCATGATGTGGACAGTATGGAGGACCGTGGCGAGAGGGGGGGCGTCAACATCTCAAAATCTGAACGTAGTCGGAGGGGGAGTCAAGAATACTTTCGTCTAATTTGGGGGGGGTCGAAGAAATTTGCTGTTTTGTGGATATATTATAGACATGAGCAATACAGGTGTGGGTGGGCGGGAAAAAAAGATGTGGAGATGTCGACGAGGGAGGACGGAAATCAGTTTTGCTTGTATTTAGCGGGAATGAATTGCGCTTGTCTTAATGTACATGTAGCAAACTCCATTCACGATAGGTCGGGGGGACCGCTATTGGGCCTTTCTCGGGGTGCAAATCAATGATCTGGAGAGAGATAGTGGCCAGCAAAAGTGAAATTTTTAGATGCTAGGAACCATTGCCAGCAACCATTATACCATAGAATGGTAGAAAATTAGAGGTTTATCTATTCATTAGATGTAAGTTTTGTTGTGGGGGATATAATAAAAAGCCAGGAAAAGTAGAGTTGGCCGGATACATTGCACCCCCAAATAGGCCCAATGGTGGTCCCCCCAACTCCAGTGAACTATTGTGAATGGAGTCGGCCTTGACAAAATTTCACTGGGACTCCCAGTGTGCAACGGCCGGGCCAGCAATGAGGCGCAATGTAAGAACAACATTATTTCATGTGCATTGCTCTTGCCCTTTACTACTTTAGGCCCCTTGTCCTTGGGCCTAGCACTGCAGTGGATAATCATAAGGGCCAAGTCTTTCATTGCCAGCTGCGGGGGGGGGGGGGGGAGGCGTTGGTGGATATAGGGGGGTCTTTCCCTGGCGCTGTCCATGATGTGGACAGTATGGAGGACCGTGGCGAGAGGGGGGGCGTCAACATCTCAAAATCTGAACGTAGTCGGAGGGGGAGTCAAGAATACTTTCGTCTAATTTGGGGGGGGTCGAAGAAATTTGCTGTTTTGTGGATATATTATAGACATGAGCAATACAGGTGTGGGTGGGCGGGAAAAAAAGATGTGGAGATGTCGACGAGGGAGGACGGAAATCAGTTTTGCTTGTATTTGGCGGGAATGAATTGCGCTTGTCTTAATGTACATGTAGCAAACTCCATTCACGATAGGTCGGGGGGACCGCTATTGGGCCTTTCTCGGGGTGCAAATCAATGATCTGGAGAGAGATAGTGGCCAGCAAAAGTGAAATTTTTAGATGCTAGGAACCATTGCCAGCAACCATTATACCATAGAATGGTAGAAAATTAGAGGTTTATCTATTCATTAGATGTAAGTTTTGTTGTGGGGGATATAATAAAAAGCCAGGAAAAGTAGAGTTGGCCGGATACATTGCACCCCCAAATAGGCCCAATGGTGGTCCCCCCAACTCCAGTGAACTATGGTGAATGGAGTTGGCCTTGACAAAATTTCACTGGGACTCCCAGTGTGCAACGGCCGGGCCAGCAATGAGGCGCAATGTAAGAACAACATTATTTCATGTGCATTGCTCTTGCCCTTTACTACTTTAGGCCCCTTGTCCTTGGGCCTAGCACTGCAGTGGATAATCATAAGGGCCAAGTCTTTCATTGCCAGCTGCGGGGGGGGGGGGGGGAGGCGTTGGTGGATATAGGGGGGTCTTTCCCTGGCGCTGTCCATGATGTGGACAGTATGGAGGACCGTCGCGAGAGGGGGGGCGTCAACATCTCAAAATCTGAACGTAGTGGGAGGGGGAGTCAAGAATACTTTCGTCTAATTTGGGGGGGGGTCGAAGAAATTTGCTGTTTTGTGAAATTTCACCCCCCCCCCCCCCCCCCAAAGCTTGTTGACTCAGGTAAGACTGAACCAAGAATTTAGACATTTTTGTGACATGGGAGAATCTATGTCATTCAGTCTGTGTGGGACATAGACATGAGATGACAAAAGGGATAGACAGGCAAGATCGGGGGACAAATGTTTCTTTCGAAAAGAAATTTTAAAATGTCTTTTCTTCCATGTGATCTTGAGCTGCGATCTTTGGCTACTAATTTCTCTCTTTTCAGTAAACTCTTTAACTACTGTTAAATTGCTGCCCTCTAATTGAGCTCTGGATAGGACACAGTGTTAAAAGTCAAGAATACAAAGATAGAAATGATGTTTTGGCCTAAACTGGCTCCTATTTCTCTCTTTTCATTTAAAAATACCCTCTATATCATTGACTCAGGGTATTAACCCTGAGTAATATACACCTACTAATTTTGCGTTTTAAGACAATTTTGTGACATAGGAGAATCTTTATATTTTGGTTATCGTCCGACATAGACAAAAGTCGACAAAAACATGAGACAGGCAAGGTCGGGGGACAGGATCTAGCGCAAATTTTTTTCTAAAAATCTAAATTTTTCTTGACTAAATTGAACTGCGATCTTTACGAATTTATTTCTCTCTTTCGCTATTATGTAAATGTATGAAAACAAAGCTACCGCCGCCATGGGCCTCCATAGGCTGCAAGGCATTAAGTTTTTGGGTGCAAGATAGAAATGACATTTTGAGCGAATTTGCCCGTATTTCTCTCTTTCTACCCCCAAAGCGGGCAAAATCTGGGCACATTCTACCGCCAGGACCTATGCAACAAGTCACATCCACTCTATATCTATGTGTTAAGACAGGGGATGCACGGCAAAGGCATGGACGCGTAACACACGCCGCCCTGTAGCCGACCGACACAGCGAAACGGAAACGGCGATGGTGTCGCTGCTGATGCTCCGATCGACTCGCTTTACGGCCGAGATGTAAAACAGCGGTTACGCGCTGCTGGGCGCTGACGCCGACAGCCACCTGCTCGCCCCCAGCCACCTGCTTTCCCACAGCCACCTGCTCACCTACAGCCACCACCTGGAATTTGATTATATATGACTTCCAATATATGAAATTAGGGTAGCTTTTTCTGGCGATTACGATACTGCCGTCAGAAATGAGAAATAATGTATTGTGCTCAAATTAGATCACTCATTCGAATTCATTTCTGATGCCAGAATTGACAGATTACCCTGAGTCATCTGTGAGGACACTCACACACTCCATTTTTCAAAATACCCGCTGGATGATCCAAAATACCATCTATCTTATTTAAAGTAGATTTAAAAGCACTATAAAAATTGGGAATGAAAAGTTTAAAAGCAGTATTCAAAAAATAGGCCTACAGTATAGTAATGTATTGTGACAATAAAACTGTGAGTCTTGTACTACTTGTGTTGTTGGGGGGGTTGGGGTCATGCCATGAGATGATGACGTGAGATGATGACGTGATGACATAAGATGATGACATGTCATGAGGTGATGACATGAGACAGCATGAGCTGATGACATGAGGTGAGGTGATGACATGAGATGATGACAGGAGGTGATGGCATGAGATGATGACAGGAGGTGATGGCATGAGATGATGACAGGAGGTGATGACATAAGATGATGAGGTAATGACAGGTGATGATACAAGGTGACGAATCAGATGATGGCATGAGGTGATGACATGATGAAGGCATGAGATGATGACATGAGATGATGACTTGACATGAGCTGAAGACATGAGATGATGACTTGACATGAGCTGAAGACATGAGGTGATGACATAAGATGATGAGGTAATGACAGGTGATGATATGAGGTGATGACGAGGTGACGAATCAGATGATGGCATGTGGTGATGACATGATGAAGGCATGACATGATGACATGACATGATGACATGACATGATGACTTGACATGAGCTGAAGACATGAGATGATGACTTGACATGAGCTGAAGACATGAGGTGATGACATAAGGTGATGGCATGAGATAATGACATGAGGTGATGATATGAGGTGATGACATAATGACAACATGAGATGACAACATGAGGTGATGACATGAGACAGCATGAGCTGATGACATGAGGTGACGACATGAGACGATGACATTAGATGAGCTGATGACATGAGATAATAGCATAAGATGATGACAGGAGGTGATGACAGGAGCTGATGACATGAGGTGACGACATGAGACGATGACATGATATGAGGTGATGACATGAGATGATAGCATGAGATGATGACATGAGGTGATGAGAGGAGGTGATGGCATGAGATGATGAAAGGAGGTGATGACATGAGGTGATGACATAAGATGATGACATAAGATGATGAGGTGATGATATGAGGTGATGACGAGGTGACGAATCAGATGATGGCATGAGGTGATGACATAATGAAGGCATGAGATGATGACGTGATGACATGACGTGATGACATGACGTGATGACATGAGATGATGACTTGACATGAGCTGAAGACATGAGGTGATGACATGAGATAATGACATGAGGTGATGACATAATATGACAACATGAGATGATGACATGAGGTGACATGAGATGGTGACATGAGGTGATGATTTGAGGTGATGACATGAGGTGATGACATAACATGACAACATGAGATGACAACATGAGGTGATGACTGGTGATGATATGAGGTGATGACATGAGATGACGCCATGATATGACAACATGAGGTGATGACACGGGATGATGACATGAGGTGATGACATGAGAAGTTGACATGAGATGATGAAACGAGATGATGACACGAAGTGATGACATGAGTTGGTGACATGAGCTGGGCAGTGGTGTCCCTTTTGTCCCATACAATATGTATCATACTGCCCTGGGCCACCTGTGATCTAAATCACACAATCAATCTTTTTAAATTGCTGATTCATTTAAGGCCACACTTTTTTTATTATTTGGGTTACGGGCCCGCCGCACTAGGAAAGGCCAAAATCAGAATAAAAATAAAATTTGGAAATGACTTTTTTTTTTTATTCCCTTCGATCTCATAGAAAAGAAAACAAAGAAAAAAATAAAAGATATATAGTGTGATATACCATTAGAAAGCTAAAATTGATGCAAAGACTGCTATCTACCTTTCATCTGGATAAAATGAGAATTTTAATTTTCTCAATTCTTTAATATATTTTTCAAAATTTCCGTTCGATCAGATATTTGTGTATCTCTGTCCTTGGCTTTTTATTTTATTTTCCCCGCCAACATTTGGATATCCAAACAGTCCGTACAAAAAAATAAATAAAATCCCCCTACCCTAACTTTTATTCTATTTTTACTTTTTTTTTATTTCGTCCTCCGTGCGTTGAAAAATTTCTGAGGTGTCTGTAACCCAAATAAAGAAAAAAGTGTGGCCTAAACCAAAGACACTCTGTTGTTCAGCGGGAGTGGCGTGTACAATATTGCAGTCATTACAGATGGCAGATGCAACACATGGAGAGCAAAACTGTACCACCCATATCTTCGCCGTTTATGGTCCGACCGACTCGCTTTTTGACAGGGACAGAAGGCGGTACATGTCCGTAGCCTGCAACTGTCGCCCATACCCACCTGCACACCCACACGCACCTGTTTCCCCACACCCACCTGCTCACCCACACCCACCTGCTGGCCTGAAATGGAATAACATACATGTATGACACATGACTTGAGGGTATCTTTTAACAAGGGGGGAGTAGGAGTAGCCTGTTTTCAGCAAAATAGCCAGAGGCAGGCTGCTCTTCGGCACCGTATATATATCTCATGAACACGTATAATACCAACCTAAAAACCAAAGGCAAGGAGCAGCATTATGTTTATAGTGATACTTTAGTCTTCAATAGCTATTACATTTCTGAAACCTGTCATTGGGCTAGGTTGCTGTAACTGGAAATGACAGGGCTACACCAGATGTGGATCAGGCTGTGTCTCACGACCTTGGGCCAATGTTTTTGTCTCTGACCGGGTGCCGTCTCTGACCAAGTGCCGTCTCTGACCAGGTGCCGTCTCTGACCAGGTGGCAGAAAAAATGTGTTTTAAAAAGAATTATACTCATATATATATATATGTATAAGGATTTGTAAAAACGTTATGACGGTCGTTATATAATTATGATTATAATTAGCCTCCTGCTGTTGGTATTTTGACCTTATCAAGCCAAGCCGGCAGAGACCGGTCAGAGACAAAAACATTGGCCCAAGGTCGTGAGACACAGCCATCGCAGTCAAACAGCAGGCCACAGACATCTCATTGTATCACCTAGCCGTTCTACCCAGCAGCTGGTACGGTATCTGTCCTTAGGGAGTGGTCATTTTTTAACAACAGGGTGGGGGGGCCCTTTGAGCTATAATAACATCCTGGCTTTTTTGCTAGAAAAGGGGTGCAATTTTTTTGGTCCCCCCATCAGGAGGGGTCCAATTCTTTTTGGTTCCCCCCCTTCAAGGGGTCCAAATTGTTTTGGTCCCCGGCCCCAAATCCCCCCCCCCCCCGCCCCGTTGTTAAAAAATGACCACTCCCTTAAAGGACTTGGGTGAAGCAGCTCGGACCAGCAGATGTCTGCCTCCTGTGGTGAGGGCTGATATCGGCTGACATTAAGCTATAAAGGACAGTGTTATAGGACGGTGGGTGTACATTTACAAAGAGATGCAGTGTTACACTTACAGGTTGCATAATAGCGGATTGCCGAGGGGTAGGGGGGAGGTGGGGGAACGGTGGACATCCACTCGGACATCTACCCAGGGAATGTATAGAGTGGCTCACAGTTAGTTGAATATCACAATGGAAACTTAACATGTCGTATCTCAATATGAACAAGTATTATGTAACATAAGTTTGGATATAAGGAACATATTACATTATTATTATTCACTTTGTTATGATAGTTACATGAACATAATTCAGCTTCTACTTAGGGTATTTGGACAATTCTTTCACTGTCAGAAAGCTGAGGTGGAGGAGATATTGATAACCGTTGTGTGTCAATACAATACGAGGTTTTGCCATTTGCCGGTTGTCAATTGCCATTTGCCGGTTTCAGGGTGCTATTTGCCAGTTTGAGGGCCCCATTTGCCAATCTATGCCCCTGTACATTGCCATTTGCTATCTATTGGTGTCATTTGGCACTTTTCAACCGAAAATTGCTGTTTGTCATTTGCAACAAAAAAAAGTGCTAAATTGTCGTTTCCAAACTTGCCATTTGCCGATCTCAATTTGTCATTTGCTGATCTTAATTTGTCATATGCTGAATTTAATTTGCCATTTGCCATTTGCCATTTGCTAATTTACACTAGAGGTTTGGCGGGAAGCATTATTGACAGGGCAGTTCAGTCTTAGGCTAGAAAGGCTAGCTTGAATTAAATAAATATGCTTTAAATTGGATAAATCCCTTACAAGGATGATTATGATATAGGTTTCTATTCTACATATGTAGGCCTACTGTAGGCCTAGCCCTAGACACAGTCTGACCCTAGACCTAAGTGTAAGCTGATACTAGCAAATAGCAACTGATTACTAGCTTACAAATGGCAAATGGCAAACAGCAAATGGCAAATGACAATTAGCAAATATCTACATTCAGCAAATGGCAATTAGCAAATATCTACATTCAGCAAATGGCAATTAGCAAATGGCAAATGACAATTAGCAAATGGCACAATGTCGCACCGGCCTTCCATATACTATAGTCCAGTCCTTAATGTATAGAAACACTTGACACACTAATATCCTTATCTATTTGAAGTGGACCCTCCTCTCCTATATAACCCTCATTACCATCTCTCCCCCCCCCCCCCCCCCCCCCCCCCCCACCACCACCACCACCTCCTCACAGCTGGTGAACAGAGCTACTCATTTAGGGTAGCCTGGACGTGCGGATGGAGGAGGGCCTTATCTCTTTGTCGCGCCCAGGGTACATTTAAGGATGAGGTGACAGATATCACCTACTGTGTCTCTTATCTTGCCGACATAGCTACCTTCGAGGTGGGTGTGGGTGTGGGGGGGGGGGGGGGGGAGTAGCACGGCTAAGACAATCCGCTTTAGCGATTCACGTGACCACCATAGCTGTGCCCTGATTGGTCAGTTGGTGCCACTTGTTCCTGTGTGTTTTGTGCACAAATACATGTAGTTGGCGACAGGTACCCGTCTTTGCTCCGCTCTGTGCTAGCACTTTGCCAGGAACTGTCTCTCACTTGTAACTTGTAGTTGGGGTCGGGGATTGAGCGCGATTTGAAAGGTGAGTCTGACTTAAGCTTTGGCACTGCCTATAAAGCAAGCATCATCTCTGATAAATACTTAGTATGGCCTTGCTCAGGCTTTGTGGGAAATTACCCACTTTAAACGGACATTTGATGGTAATTAGTCTCACGTGCGTATACCCCTTTTCATTAAAAAAGAAAACACGCCAACATCTGTCTTTGACAAATTTCTCACGGCAAGCATCTATTATATCTGTGATAATAAAATCTATCTTGCAAGTTTTTTTTTTGCCAAGGCCAAACAAATAAATATGTTTTCGATGATATGCTGAGAATGGGGGCGAAAGATAGCGTTGACACTCTCAGGTGAATATCCTTGTTTAAGTCTTTGATTTTGATGAAAACGAAGCGTACTAAAGTGTAAAACAAATCTGAATATATATGAATATATATATATATATATATATATATATATATATTCTTTTCGTGTCAGAGAACACTGGAGAGTCTGCACCAAATCTTCCAGTTTGGGGGTGCAGAGGGGTATACTAGGGGAGTGCCGCCGAAGCGGAAGGGCGTCTGGGAGCAGGGTCATAATGCAGATGTCACCGAGAGATAAATCAATCAGTAAGTAATACAAGGAGTGAAAAACATATGTAAGGGACAGACCCCGTTATGGCTGATCTACAAGATATAGACAGCCGACTAGAGCTGGACTAGAGGGAGGTGTAACGTATGTGCTGCCGCCTGGCGAGAGAGGAGGGAACTACGGACGAGGAGCGATAATAAAAGAACAGTCTACACGTGACACTGAACGATCATGGTTGTGTTTCCATTCTGATCATTCCTTTAGTATCCTACACATCTTACATGGCTGTCAGAAGTGGTTTACTCTACACAGGAGAGAAGGTTGAACCCACCTGGTATTGCTAAGTGATGAAATGATGTTTGTGCATACCAGGAGATGTGTGAAGGATTTGTCAAGACTGAGGAAACAGTGAGTAGACTTGATGCCCCAAAGACAAAGTGACCTGCCTTGAACTTTTGTGTAACCAATGTGCTGTCAAGAACAATACAAGTATTGAACCCAATCTGGATTGAAGGAGTCAATGTGCCATATGTCAAGTGTGTGAAGCCTATATAGTGTATTCTAGCTAGTCAAGTGTGTTGGTTCCCAGACCTGTTCCAGCACTGTAGTCCTACTGATAGCTAGTGGTGAGCAATTCTGCAAGGAATAAGTATAAAGGCTCAAGTTAAGATGGCAGAAAGTTACTCCAACGGCAGTGCTCCCTCCATGAACTGGGAGGCTACCGACCTGTCCAGGGAGTGGCAACGGTTCAAGCAACACTGTACATTCCATTTTGGGGGTCCCCTTTCAAAGAAGTCGGAGAAAGAGAAGGTGAACTTTTTAATGACATTCATCGGGGATAAAGGTCGTGAGCTGTACAGTACCTTTACCTGGTTACCGGCCACTGGGGATGATCCAGCAGAAAATGAGAGTTTACAGGCAGTGTACAAGAAATATGAGGACTATGTTAAGCCATTCAGAGATGAGATCAGAGCAACTGCCAGGTTCCTGCGCAGGAAGCAGAAGGCAGATGAAAAGTTCGACGATTTTGTCACGGCGCTGCGTGTACTGGTAAAAGACTGCGGATATGACCCCACTCATGAGGACCGGATGCTGCGTGATGTGATTGTCATAGGAGTGCGTCAGGCATCTGTGAAAGAAAAGTGCTTTGACAAGGGGGAGGAGCTCACCCTTCGGATGGCCATCACATTTGGTCGTAGCAATGAGTCCTCAAGGGAGACTATGCAGGTGTTGGACTGGGAGGAGGACAGCGCTGTCCACGCAGTCAGACACGACAAGCACGGTAAAAATAAAAAGAAGCAAGCACCACCTAGAGAGAAACCACCCAAGGGTAACCAGAAATCTGAGATGTGTGAAAAGTGTGGTTATGATGCGAGTCACAGCAACTGCCCAGCACGCAATGCTACTTGCAACTACTGTAGAGGCAAGGGGCATTTTGTATCGGTATGCACTAAGTCCAAGAGGACATTCAAGAAAAGTGCGCATGCCGTTGACGAGCGCTCAAATGAAGAGTCGAGCAGTGACGAGTCTGACGTCGGATTTGCCCATCTAGTGCACGCAGTGCAGCCAGTACGGGAAGAGCCACAAGGTGAATGGTGGGAGAAGTTGACGATTGGTGGTATCAAGGTACGGATGCAATTAGATACTGGCGCTTCAAAGTCCTTTATGTCTGCAAAGACATACAATAAGATACCAGAAAGACCTGCCATTCGACCCACTAAGCGTGTATATCTGTCATATACACAGCACCCGATTCCCCTACTTGGATCTGCGGTGTTCCGGGTGTGGTGGAAATCTCAGGAGATTGAGGTCAAGTTCTACATCACTGAACAGGACCAGAGTACCCTCTTGTCTGGAGCGGCATGTACCGAGTTGGGCCTCATCAAGCGCATACATGCAGTCGACAGAGGTATAGACAAATATCCAGAGCTGAGGAGTTTGACTGGAACTCTGCCAGGAGTGTACTCACTGAAGATTGATCCAACAGTGAGACCAGTTGTACATGGGAATCGTCGCCCATCCCACTCCATGCGCGAGAAGGTTGTGTCTAAGCTAAAAGAAATGGTGGCAGATGGTCACATTGCCAAGGTGAAAGAACCTACTGATTGGGTCAGCTCCATGGTTGTGGTGGAAAAGAAAGACAAAATTAGGATATGTTTAGATCCAAGGGACCTAAACAAGGCCATTCGACGGGAGCATTACCCAACACCGGCAGTAGAGGACATTGTGGCATCCATACCAGATGCAAAGGTGTTTACAGTTATTGATGCCAAGTCAGGTTTCCTACAGATCCAGATTGACTATGAATCAAGCCTATTGACGACCTTCAACACGCCAGTGGGAAGGTACCGCTGGCTAAGATTGCCCTTTGGGATAAAGTCGGCACCAGAGATCTATCAGCGGATAATGGATGCCATGTTAGAGGACATTCCAGGAGCATATGCAGTGATGGACGACATACTAGTGGCAGGGCGTGACGAGAGCCACCACGACAGTATCATGGCAAAGGTCGTCAGACGAGCAACTGAATGGAACCTGAAGTTAAACTTCGAGAAATGCCAAGTGAAGAAATCGAGTGTGAAGTATGTTGGCCACATACTTTCATCAGAGGGCCTCCAGATAGACCCTGACAAAGTCGAGGCAGTTCGAGATATGCCAAGACCCCAGACAAAGGAGGACGTACGTAGGTTTTTGGGATTCTTGCAGTACATCTCTAAGTTCATCCCTAACCTGAGTGACATTGATGCGCCCCTTCGAGAGCTCACAAAGAAGGATTCAGACTTTGTTTGGGAAGAGCCTGAACAGTGCAGCTTTGACAAGCTAAAAGACCTGTGTTGCAACGCACCAGTACTGGCTTACTATGATGTGCGGAAGCCAGTTAGGATTCAGTGTGATGCCTCTGGCTATGCTTTGGGAGGTGTTCTGTTGCAAGAGGATAGACCGGTGGCATACACTTCAAGAGCCCTCACAAGCACAGAGAAAGGATATGCACAGATTGAGAAAGAGACTCTTGCCATCGTCCACTCTTGTAAGAAGTTTCACCACTATGTGTTCGGCAAGGAGGTATTGGTGGAGTCCGATCACAAGCCGCTTCAGTCTATCTTCAAGAAACCCATACTAGCGGCGCCAATGAGACTCCAGACGATGATGCTGCGCCTCCAGCCCTACGATTTGAATGTTTGCTATGTTCCAGGGAAGGACATCCCAATGGGAGATGCCCTTAGCCGTGCAAACCTACCTGGTGAACAAGAGGACATTGAACACATAGTAGTTAACATGGTCAACTTCATCGCGGTCACGCCGATGAGATATCGTAGCTTCCAGGAAGCCACCGCAGATGAAATGAATGAGCTATACCATCTGATACTAAAGGGATGGCCAGACACTAAAGAGCAAGTTCCACATAGCGTGAGAGTGTATTGGACAAATAGAGATGAACTAGCTGTATCAGACGGGATTGTATACAAAGGTATGCGGATTGTGGTACCACCAAGCCTTCGCCCAGAGATGCTATCACAAGTTCATGAGTCGCACCTCGGAATCACGAAGTGCAAGCAAAGAGCTAGAGAAGCACTTTATTGGCCGGGGATGTCACAGCAGATCGAAGACTTGGTCAGTGACTGTGCGATCTGCAACACCTTTCAGAACAAACAGCCAGCCGAGACAATGCGTCCCACACCGACACCCCAACGTCCTTGGCAGGAGGCAGCCAGTGACATATTTGAGTGGAAAGGGGAGAACTATTTGTTAACTGTGGATTATATGTCTAAGTTTATCGAAGTGGACAAACTAGCAGACATGTCGAGCGAGACCACAAAGGAGACGCTAATGCGCCAGCTGGCTACACATGGCCTACCAGATGTGCTAAGGACTGACAATGGGCCACAGTTCTCAAGTCAAGCATTCAGAAAGTACTGCGCCGAAAAGCAGATTACACATGTGACCTCTTCTCCCAACTACCCACAGTCGAACGGAGAGGCCGAGAGGGCAGTGCAGACTGTTAAAAGACTTTGGGCTAAGTCCAGTGACAGAGCCCAGCGATATATGGCCTTATTGGACTATAGGACGACTCCCATGGAGAGTTGTGGCCTATCACCAGCCCAACTGAGTATGGGCAGGAGACCCCGCAATATGATCCCGATAGCAACGGAGCTGTTGGACCCAAAACAGATTGACATGCAGGAGGTGAGGAAGGCCTTGGATCAGTCCAAAAGGTCACAAAAGCACTATCACGATGCTAAACACCCACGAGATCTACCACCACTTCAAGTGGGTGACCCAGTGAGAATGGCACCATTCCCAGGAACCAAGAGATGGGTACCAGCTACCATTGTCAGGCACCATGAGCAACCAAGATCCTATATAGTGGATCGTGAAGGGCATAAGTACAGGAGAAACAGGCGACATCTGCGGTTGGCAACACACAAAGCTAACAGTTTTGGCGCCTCGGATGAACTGACTAGGCCTAATGTAGCCCCTAGCCCTACAATGGATGTAATACCACAACAGCCGGTTGTCCCGATGCCATCTCTGCCAAGTCCTAAGCCGCTATCGCCCAAGAAAGCCACCCATCCAACTGTGGATAGCCCCATGGGTGTGCTTCCCATTCCTGCTGGCGGAGAGGGTTCTGTTCATAGTGAGGGTGCACAATATCGCACCAGTAGTGGCAGGTTGAGCAGACCCCCAAGGAGGCTTGACCTGTAATGTGTCTGTTTAAGAGTGACACAAACAAACCAACAAAAAACAAAACAAAAAAAACTGCCGTTGACATTTATAGTGTTTATTATGTGCAAGTTCTGAGTGACTGATTTTATTTATTTGTATATTATTGTGTTTCCTTTCAGGGTATTTTCAAAGCCTATTATATTGACTCAGTAGCTACTCCAGGAAATTATCTTGTTCCAGCTTTCATATGTTGCTGTAGTTATCCAGTGTTCCTTGTTGTTCAAAAAAAAAAAAAAAAAAAGTGTGAAGAAGGGGAGATGTAACGTATGTGCTGCCGCCTGGCGAGAGAGGAGGGAACTACGGACGAGGAGCGATAATAAAAGAACAGTCTACACGTGACACTGAACGATCATGGTTGTGTTTCCATTCTGATCATTCCTTTAGTATCCTACACATCTTACAGGAGGGTGTCTATTGTCTATTTAGTCCGTGCCACTGACGCTAGGTGGTCTGGCTACCGTCAGTTCCAGCCTGACGCGGGCTATGCCCCCACAAACCTTAGAGCAGGCGACATGGGAGCGATCTTTGTTTGGCTCGATAAACTATCCTACTGTACAACCGTGATCTGCAGTAACTAACGTGATCTGCAGTAGTATAGATAACTGCAGTCCATCCAAACGTGATCTGCATCAAATTAACGTGATCTGCATCAATGTATGTGATGCAACAAGCCATAATATCTGCATTTAGAGAACTTGTCCTCTCCATGGTGCTTATATGGTCTTTGACTGGGGTTATCTAGGAGTAAATAGTGTTATTTATGCAGAGGGACATATGGGGCATCTAGGAAGTATCTTAGGGTTGTTTCACATTACCCAGGTGTGACCTGCGGCATCTAGACTGGGGATTGTTTCACATTGTTCATGGTCCACTTGGGGTATTTCTTTCTTAAAATTCACCAAAAGTAAATTTCCTAAATTGGCAAGAGAGGTTGAATGGCTGTAGCAAATCATGTCATTTTGATGCAGATTGTCATACAAGGAATCCCCTAAGTTGGGAGACTCCTTTAATATGTATGAATCTGAGTAAGTCTTGAGGTCTTGTAGTATAGTTGGTATTTATTACAAGTTGACAGCAATAGTACAGTGAGTACAATGTAGGTTCCACTCAGTTACACCTATCCACACAATAATATAGGTCTTGGTAAATATACCTAATAACCCTGAGGTTAGTACTGGACTAGAGCCAAGGGGGTCCTACACCATGTCTGATAGTTGGGCCTAGTAGGGCATAGCCTATAGCCTTGTTCTCAGTCAGTGGAGAGGTCCTTGCTCAGTGGTGTCCAAGTGTAGAGTGAGGATGGAGATGCCCAGTGCTGGGACCTGACCCTATTTAAGGGGGCCAGGCTACCAGCATGGCATCTTGAGTGTTAGTGTCAGTTGACAGTGATTGGCCAAAAGGTGCAACAAGCCCCTATGTGACCGTGTGCAGCGGCCTGTGAAGGACCTGAGGCTTGTGCAGCGGCCTGTGACGGTCCTGAGGCTTGTGCAGCGGCCTGTGACGGTCCTGGGGCTTGTGCAGCGGCCTGTGACGGCTCTGGGGCGCCTGTGACGGCCTGAGGGGGTTGTGTCACGTGTGGCAGCATGTGACACTTACATAAGAGCCTTTGAGAGGGAGTATAGCGACCTGCACGTGCCTCACGTGTTAGGCCACGTGCGTCACATGACAGGTGCCTCCCCCTCGGGAAAAAGGACAACTCTCCGTCAGTTGTCATTCCATCTAAAAATTTGGGGTGAATTTTGGAATTTTATCCACAATTTTTGGTGGCAAATAGAATTTACCTTTTGTTTTTGATTTTTTTTTTTTTTTTGTAGTGAAGTACACTTTTTTTGTAATATAGATGATGTGAGAGTATGTGAATACCAAAGGTCTGGGGAGAATTTTGGTTTTGTGCTTGGCTAGTCATCTACATTATATACAGTGTAATCTTAACTATAAGGTATGTAAACCTTCTTTGTACCAATTTGGTACTTTCTTAATCACATATTATACAGTGTAGTAATACATTGTGTCTTTATCTGACACTTTTCAAATCATTGTTTGAATTATATACACAGCCTGGTACATCTTTGTCTTAATTCTAAAACATGATGAAAAAATGTGTTATCAAGTAATAGGCTGTCTTTGGTGAATAGGTGCTTTGTGGAACTGAGTGGATTTTGATATATCAATGTTCACATGTGAATACAAATATACAGAGTATAATGCAAATTATGCAAAATCTTATGATAATTATTACAAACTTTTTTGTTTGATACCAAAAAACCAAGGCCACTTTTATATAAAAGTAGGCCAACCGGCTTGAAGTTTGTTTTCTTGTTTCTAGATAGCGCTTATCTATGGATTTGCGTGATATAGCAATCAGTAATGTACATTTTATGCATAGTTATGTGCTTGTCCGGTGGCGGATAAGTGTTCATAATTGTGTCATCTGACATTTTGCATTACTTAAGTTTGTAAGTTTGTATGTACAAATACAGTCCTTTTTATGCAGATATTTTGTCCTTATCCGGTGGAGGGTAAGTGTTCATAATGTCATAAAAATGACTCGGTATCTTGTTTCTGCAATGATAGTTGAATCTTACAAGATTCTTGGTGTTGGCAATTTGCAACTTGTGGATCTACACTTTGATCAGAAATGTCTTTGCAGTGGGCCGCTGCCGTGAGATTTAAGTCTTTTGTGTAGTATCCTAGGGTTAGTCAGCGGACTATCTCCCTGTTTGCTTCATGTTTTTCTGTAAATAGTCTTACATAATACAAAGGTATACAGTGTAAAATACAGTGCAAATACAGTGTTATATACAAACATGTTTGATTAGCAATTTAGATTGTAATAATACAATGTCATACATATAAATGCATGTTTGAGCAAGTTTGACATGGTTAAGAGTACGCAATTGTTTTTGTAAAACTTCAATTTTTCAAAATTGGCTGTTTCATTTTGGGATACCTTAAAATTGATTTCCTGATACTACTGACACACACTGAGACCTTGCTTTGACCTTGGGATTGTGAGAGTTTGAAAATTTTGCACCTTGAGCAGATTTTTGAGTGGCACCTTGAGGCTATTGTGTCATGCGGCGCAAGATGCGTCGTGTGCCGCGGTGACACCGGTGGTTGACACCTTTTGGTGAGCAGATCATGTGCCTTCTCATGGACTTGTCACCTGAAGTGAGGGGATCACTTCAGAGGGTGAACAGTGTCATTTGGGGGTGGGGAGGGGTTATAAGGGCTGTGTAGACCACAGTAGGATCACTTATTCCTTGAGTACCCTTGAGATAACACAGTATGGCGCATATGGCAATTTTGGAGGACGAGTTGGAGGCTGTACGTGAGGTACTTGCATATCTCCCTGAGGCCTGGCTGCAGGGTGACATGCAGGCCTTAGACCTGTGGTTAGGTGATCAAAACACCTTGGAGGGGCTGACTCCTGGTACTCCTTTTAGGAGTATTTTGAGTCGGTATGACTCAGTAAGGACGCGGTGGTTGCATAAAGTCCGGCACGACATTGCCAGTTTTGGTGATGTTTTGGTGTGCCGTCATCACGGCTGGTACTTCCTTGGTGCTGGCGGGATTTCCATGCGCAGGGCGGCATCTCTGGAGCTGTTGGCTCAGGCCCTACGTGATCTGGATGGATATGACCCGCGACTGCTTTTCACCAGAAATGATGGGGTCATCTGGGACTTCCTATTGGCTGTCGGCCTATGTGCTTACACGGTGACAGGTGATGCTGCAGACAGCGCTGAGCATGCTTTGTCTACTTTGGAGGCACGTTTTGTCCAGTGGAGGGAGGAGAACGAGTGGCTCTTCAGTGAAGATACGTGGATTGGATCTCCTGCCGCTGCCGAGTTGGCCGAGTCCTGGGAGGCCTTGGGATGGGGGGACTATAACAACTAGTGGGTGGCATCTATAAATGTCAAAATAAACGGTCCTTTTCAGGGCCAACCAACTTTTCACAAAAGTTTTGGTCAATCTCAATCCTGTATAATTGTGTTATTCTTCCCCATGTACTTTCTCACTAGTTACAGCTGTAGGTGGTTGGGTGAGTATGGTGAGTACATTTTTGAATGTATTGGTGCTCTCTCTTTGGTCGTCAATTATGATGTTTTCCAGCTTTGATTCATGGGTATCCATGGTGACAGGCTGGGGTGAAATGTCATTTTGTAGTAACATGGCAAAATCTAGATTAGGTTCCCTGAGCGCTGGTATTATGCTGAACCTGGCACGCCATGGTAGATTGATAGTTTCTGGCAGTAAATATGCGGTCTCTCCTTTCTTAGTAGTAATTACTACTGGTCCATTCCATTCAAATACTAGTCTTGGGAGAGGGTACATTTTGATAATCATATCTCTGTATGTTGGGGCTGAAGCTTTTATAATTGTATCAAACTCATGTGGCACTGGACGCAAGGGGAAGGAGAAGTTGGTGTCTCCTTTGTAGACTTTTAGTACTACTGTGGGATTTGTCCTCTTCGTGACTTTTCCCTTTCCACAGTGCTTGGTTGCCATACTCTTTAGATATTTGGTCAGCCTGTAGGCTGAGTAAATGGTGAGTGTGAATAGTATGGCTATGATAAGGGTATGGGTCTCATGGATAGTTAGAATAGGGGTGGGGCCCTGTTCTATTTGTGCCGTGGTGGTGTCCTTCTTGTATAGGGTTTCGAAGGCTTTCTCCATAGGCTTCTCTGTGACAAATCTATATGCTTTTGCGGTTGGCATATAAGCTAGTAGTGTGGATCCTCTGTGCATTTTGAATAGGGTGTATGTGGCCAAAATTGTAGCTATAACCGAAAGTATCATTGGTATGATAGATGCTGCTGGATGCCGTGCAAATTTGTATAGATAGGACTCTATTAGTCTATTTTCCAGTGGCTTAGCCAGGCTGGAGGCATCATCTAGCAGGGTTTTTGCGAATGGGTTTAGGTCTAGTAATGTTGATTCATCAATATTACTTGATTTCCTTAACATATCCAGTGTCCTGGATAGGTTGACCTTTGGAAAAGGTGGCAGATTTGCCTTGGAGTCTGGTCCAATTTCTTTGATTTCATTAAGAGCCGCGAGAAAAGGTAGGTTTATAGTCTCCAAAGCATAGTGAAATGAAATTGTAGTGTTGCATGGCAACCTAGAATTTGGTAGTGAATAGTGATCTATATTCACTGTACATAGGCATGGTACACCTATGATTGAGTGTGATGGTGCTTTGTGAGTAGTAGCTGGTTTCCCGTGACACGTAACTGTGTAGGTGGGAGAATTTGTGGTCACTAGATATTCATCTTGTGAAATGGCTACAGCGTGTGAGATAGGTCTCTTCAAGGGTGAGATAGTAAATTGGCACATTTCCTTGACTTGCTGAGCTTGGTTCAAATAAATTGCTACTGTGCATGTAGGTACATGTCTATGGATTCTCGGGCTAGTTTTGGTACAAATTTTGATCTTAGTTCCTGGACAGGTTAGCATATCTGCATTTGTTAGTTCAATAAATAGTGAACCATCTTCAGAGATAGCCAAGAATTTGACATCAGTAATTAATTGGGTTACTCCCTTTGTAGGTGTCTCCTTGGTGTTGATTGGTACTGGTGTAGTTACCAGTTGAAATACTCTGAAGGTGGAGACAGTGGATGCTACAATGATATCCAGGTGGATGTATATGTGCCGTTCCGAATAGGTGTAGGATATCATTCTTTGGGAATAATAGTAGTCAAGATCAGTTATGGCAACCTTTGATCCTGGTGAGTGTATTCTGAGTGTCATGTCCAGATCATTCAGATGCTCCGTTAGTTCAGCTGGTGGTACTATGTCAGCAGTCATAATGCCTGCTGATAGCATTCTGAGTGCTGATGTGGTGCGCTGCAATGCTTGCAGATAGTTCATTCTTGCTACAATAATGGTGAGTGCATCAGTTAAAATTTGGATCTTCCTTCTTTGTGTGTGCTCGTGATTTGCATAAGTGTTCAGAGATGTGGTCATATTTTGAGCCCATATATTCATATTTTGGCCTAGAGTGTTCATGGTTTGGTCTAGCATACTTTTATCCTTAACATATGCCTTGACAAATTTGTCTTGGCGTTGTGTGACCTTATCAATTAATATAGCTGCTTCTTTGTCTTGCTTGGAAAAAGCTTCTAGAATGCCGTCTATGTTCTTTATCTGGTCCATGACCTCTTTGACGTCATCTAGTGTGGCAAGACCTATTGCTCCTCTGAAGAGTGGGGCTAGGAACCCAAGTGGTGCTCTTCTGTACCTTCCTTGACTGTTAATTGGATTTGATAGGAACAAATGGATGGATGCTAAGGTAGAGTTAATTTCCTTGTCTGTTATGTCTATTAACAGATCTAGTTCCCTTGCCTGCTGTAATATCTGACTGGTAGAACTGTCGTCATGCAAGGTAGGAAATGTTAGTGCCATAACCTGGTCCAGTATCTTGGTTTCGGTCTCTGGTGGAGCAGGTATATGGTATGGTATTGCCAATATCATGGTTGTGGTATCGTGCCCATTGACCAATGGTTCAGGTAATGGCTCATATATGGCTCCAACGTTCTGTCTAACGGTGGGCACATATGTGATGGCTTGGGAAGTGGCCATCATCACTAGTAGTAGGATTGGCTTTAGCATGCCTGAAATATAAAATATATTCTATGTCTTAGTGAGACTTCTACTAGTGTTTTTGCAATATACTTAGGTTTAAATTGGTTTGCTGATTTTGTGAGCTATCCTTTTTGCTTATGTGAAGTATCCACTTGGCACTGCCTCTGTGTACATAGTTTTGAGAGCAGAAATCCTGGTTGGTCCCAATAGTAATATAATAATCAATGTAGTGTTTGAACTGTACCTTTTTCCATGATCAAGCTAGTGTTGGCTTAATGTCCAATCTGTGCTAGAGTCCTTTCCCAAGATTGTAGTGACTGGGTATGATATTGTAGAGTGGGTGTGGTCTGCTTTCTGACAGAGTCCCTCCTGCTATAGGAGAACTGGTATGGCTAGGACCAGCTGGTGTGTACCTGACTGCTGCAGGAGTAGAACTGGTGAGTTGGCTATGGAGTCAGGGCATCTTATGTAGCCCACCCTACCCTCATCCATTGAGGGCCTGGCTTTGTTTCCCTGGTGGCCTAGCTATGGGCCATCAGTGTCAGCTTGTCTGACTGGGGTAATTATGTCTGGGGTAATTAGTGTGGACCACCTGCATCTGTGGGGGTTTGATTGCCCTGGCAAGTGTGTGGGTCCTTTGAAGGGTAAGGGTGTGTCTAGACAGTAGTCTCTTGGCATAGCACGCTCTGTTTCATGTACTTTACAGGATTTAGGTTCAAACATTTTCATTGTGCATTCTTTCAAGGATGCTAGCCTTTGATGCAAAATATGATAATTGTGGTTTCTTCAAGCTTGGGTTGCTAATCCCTTTAGGTAGTCTCTTTTTGGCTTTTGTGTGTAGCCTTTTGGGTTTCAGACTTCAACCCTGTAGTAATCTGTCCTTTGATTCTACTTTGTGTGCACATTGTTATTTGTAACCTATATAGTGTATATTGTCTTTTCTGTCCTTTGTGTGGGTTCAAAATCCTATGCTGATATGAAATTCTTACTTATCATTCTTGATTTGGACAGTTTGTTGGAAAATTTAATTTCCTTCATATAGAGTGTATATACTTATTTGACTATTATTCATAGTCTGTGGGTATAGATATTCCATATGATCATGTCAATATATAAAAGTAATCTACTTAGATATTCTCCCTTGCCTGGAGTTTCTTTTCACCTTGTGGTGGGCTGGTCTGGGTACTATTTGGTTTAGACCAACTGACTCTTTGGTGAGTGTGATTTGGGATTTATCCCTTGTTATCCTGTGGATAAACTTTGAGGTGTGGGGAATGAGTCTGTGTGCAAACTCATTTTTCCTCAGTGTTGTGACCTTTTTGAGCCTATCAATATGTACTGGTCTGGGGACTAGTAGGTTATTTGATAGGTTCTTCAACCTTGCGCTGGTTGGAGTTGGTCTTTCTGCAACAACATATGGTCCCATGAATAGGGGTTGAAGCTTCTTTGAATCTGTGGTCAACAGAATTCTGGGAATGTTGATATATACAATATCTAGTGGAAGTATAGCTTGTGGTGTAAGCTTTTTGTCATATCTTGACTTCCTTCCTTGTTGTAGCTTTTTGACTCTGTCTATTGCCTTTCTTCTAGACTCATCTTGAGACAGTATCATTCCAGATACATGCTCAGCTACTGTTTTGATTTCTTCCTCTATGTTTAGGGCAGTTTCTACAATGGTTTGAGGGTTTCTGCCATGAAGTAGGAAGAATGGTGTGTAACCTGTTGTCTGGGACTCTGTGTTGTTCAATGCAAATGTAATTGATTCTATATACAGGTCCCATGTTTTCTGATTCTGAGAACAGAAAGTCCTTAATGCTGTTCCTATACTGGCATTGAATCTTTCCACTAATCCATTTGATTGTGGTCTGTATGGACTTGACAGGTCGTGTCTTATCTTCTGGGTGTTCATCAGTTTCTTAAAATTGCTGCCTGTGTAGCAGGTGCCATTGTCAGTTTGAACTGAAGTTGGTACACCTTGCTGACATATGACGTTCTTGTAGAACTCATGTTGTGTGGTTTCTGCTGTGAGATCCTTTGTGGCATATGCTATGACATATCTAGTTGAATAATCTATGCAAACTTGTATGTGTTTGTTTTTCCTGGCTGTTTCTGGGAGTGGTCCCACAGCATCTAAGTTTAGGTGCTTCATGGGGGTTGGCATATAGTCCCTTACAGTCATTGGTGTTTTGTGGGTGTGCACTGCCCTTTTTGCTTTTAGGCAAGTGTCACATGTTGACACATACTGATTGACATCAGCCATCATAGATTTCCAATATACCCTAGGTATGAGAGAAGACATCATTTTTGAAGTACCTACATGACCTGCCATTGGTGAGTCATGGAAGTGTTGCAGTATGTTTTCAACCCAAGTTTTTGGGACTACAACTTGTAGTGGTACTGTGTCTGTTTTTCTCCATGATGTAGGGGATATGTGTACTAGAATGTTGTCTAGGAGTAGGTAATGCTGAGCATTATTCCTAATCCTTGTTGCTTCAGTGCTTTTTACAGGTAGGTCACCTTTCTCTAGGTAGTCTATAATGGGTATTAGTCCAGTGTCCTTCCTTTGTTCTTCTTTCAACAGTGTGGAGTTGATTGAACTGTCTGGGATTTGGTCTAACATCTGGTCTAATTCCATTATATGCTGTGCCAGCCTTTTTTTATCTTTCTCTGCCTGGATTGCTTCAGGAGATTTTGGTGCAGGTCTGGTCTTTGTCTGTTTCTTTGGTTGTTCAACTGCTATGTCCGTGTTGACTGTCTGCTCCTTTGAACTGGCTGCTCCTCTGTTTGTGCTGGCTGAGACGGCCTTTGTTCTTTTGGGATGGGGGTCAGATTTGGTTTTGTGAGCCTTCTGTGCAGTACCTGCTCTGTCTGAGTGCTTCTGCAAATTGGCTGTGGGTGTGCTGGGTGTTGAAATGGGGGATTTAGTAGGGAAAGAGGATTTGGTTGACACTTTGTTCTTTTTGGCTTTTAGGCCTAATTGCTGAGGGTGGTCATTAGACCTTGTATCCTCTGCAACCGACCATTTTGCTTTTGAACGTGTGGTGACAACACAAATGTCTCTGTCCTGTTCTTCCTCCATATCCAGCTGTTCTTCTGCAAATCTGACTACCTTGGTGATTGAAGCAATTTTATGCAGTTTTTCTTCCAACTGATTTTCTGATGCACTGTGTGGTGGTTCACGGGATGTGGCTTTCACCATTTGTGCAATCCTGTTGGTCTCAACCGGGGTGAAACAGTTTTCTGGATACTCTTCACAGTATTCCCTTTCACAATGACAGAACACATAATGGGTGGTCTCTTTTAAGATACCTCTGATCACTGGTTTTGGTCTGTCAATTGATTTTGGTGGGTCATCTCTGTTGAATGGTATCTTGGTTTGGATCTTAGAGAATTTGGTTCTGGTGGCTGCCCTTTTCCTTCTTGGAGGTGGTGGGGGGTTGGTCATAGGTGGTGCATCTGGATATTCTCTTCTTGACATCACATCTGGAGGAATGTTGTCATCTCCTTTTACATGTTGTATTGTGAATGCAAATTGTTGGATATCCAGTGCCCATCTGGCCCACCTGTGGGTCAAACCTGTGTTTGTGAGCAGTGGTATTAGAGCTGCATGATCTGTGTACAACTGAAAGTGTCTACTTTCTAAGTAGTGCCTAAAATGTAGTATCCCATATACTACACCTAGTAGCTCTCTTTCTGTTGTGTTGTAGTTTCTTTCATGCTTGGACAGTGTTCTACCTGCGAAGGCTACTGGTCTCAGTACTCCTTCACTACTGCGTTGTGATAGAACAGCTCCTAGGCTCACATTTGAAGCATCTGTTGCTAGACTGAATTCTTTGTCATAGTCTGGGTATCTCAATAGTGCATGGGTACAGAGTGCATGTTTCAATGTTTTGAAAGCATTGTCTGCATCCTCATTCCATTTGAAAACCTTTAGGTTTGTTTGTAGGTCGTACAGTGGCCTAGCAATATTGGCATAGTCTTTGATGAACTTTTTGAAGTATTGGCATAGTCCTGTGAATGATCTGACTTGTTTCACGGATTTTGGGGTGGGAAAAGTTTTGACACTTTCCACCTTTTCTGGGGATGGTTGTAAACCATCTGGTGTGACACGCATTCCTAGAAAATCTATCCTATCTGTGAAGTATTCACATTTTGATTTCTTTAGCTTGAGTTTCCCAATTCTCAGGCTTTTGAAGACATCTTCAAGGTCTGAAAAATGTCGTTCTACATCTGATGATAGGACTAGAATGTCGTCTAGGTATGGTAGGGCACATTTGTATTTCAGTTTGTTGAGAATTAGAGTTACTAGATGGCAAAATCCTGCCGGCGCGGTAGCCAAACCCATCGGCATCTTTTGATAGACATACTTTTTGTCATTTGCTATGAAAGCAGTTTTGTGTTGATCCTCCCTTCTTATGGGAATTTGGAAAAACCCTTGTTGCGCATCTAGTTTACTGAAAACAGTAGGTTTGAGTGACCCTATCATGTCTAGTGTGTCGTCTGCACGTGGCGTTGATAAAGCTTGGTTTATCATATTAGCATTGACGTGGCGTAGGTCTGTGACTAGACGTTGGCCTCCAGATGCTTTCTGTACTAAAAATGATCTGGATGCCCAGGGTCCCTCTGCACATTCTCTGAGGATGCCCTGTCTGACTAGGTCTTCACAGACTTCTCCCATCTTAGCTTGCTTCTCAGGCGTCTGCCTGTATGGTAGGTAGTGACATGGTACTGCATCTGGTTTGATGTGAATTGAATGTGTGTATAGGTGGGTTGTACCTATGTCATTGTCTTTACCTACAAATACATCTTGATACTTGTGGAGTAACTTTTGGAGTCTCTCTTGTCCAATATCTGTTAGTACACATTTGGGTGGCACATTTTCCATTATGTCTGGCATAATGTCATGAGCCTCACTGTGAATTGTGGCCAATTCATCATCAGTGTCATCTCCACGGTTTGTATCTGGATCTGCATATACTGAGGCACAGTCTGACTCTGTGTCACTACAATTCTCTTCAGTGTCTAGCACTTGTAGTGTGGGTTCCTCAGTAGGGATGTCAGTATCTGGTTGATGTAACTCAGAGGGATCTACCTCTGTGAATAGGGCTATTATATCACCCTTCCTCACCTTGTATGGTCGGTGGCTTGTATTGAGCAGTATGATTGGGTGCCTGTTCATTTCTGAGGGTGTTACTACTCCCTTTTGAACTAGGTATGGAACTCTGTTGTTCCTCTGCAAATTGTCTAATGTGCCTACACATCCTTCTAAACATTTGAGGGATGTGACTTGCCCTAGAACTGCTAGTTCTGTGAAAGGAAGGATTGTAGCTTCCCTAACAGCTCGGACTGGCTTGACTTGTAGCTCTGGGTCTACATTGAATTCGATCTGTGATCGTGTTGCTTTTAAGAAATCTGTGCCTAGGACAACTGGCTTTGTGAGATTTGGAATAATTGAGAATGGGAATTCGAATCTGGTACCATGAATTTTGAATTTCAATACTGCTGCTTGTCTTACATGGCATATGGATCCGTCTGCTAAGTGTACATTGAACTTTCTCTTTTTGATTTCTACATCTCGAGATTTCTGAATTTCCCTAAGAAAAGTATCCCTGACACAGGTGATAGTGGCACCGGTGTCAACTAAACAAGGTATTTCAGTGTGTTCATAGAATCTTGCATTTAAACAGCCATTTTTAAGAAGTTCAACAGAAATTTTGGTACTCTCACCCATTTCCTTTTGCGATGCATCTTGTTGAGGTGTGATATGAATCACTGATGGTCGGCTTGCTTTCCCAGTATGTAACTGGGGGATTGTCTCTGCTATACTAGCAATTGTCTTTGGTTGTCCTAGGGGTTGTTGATCTTGGATCTTGATGGGGGGTTGGAGAGGCTCACAACGCACTGGCCCAGCGGCGCTGTGGGTCTCTAGTTTCCCGAGTTTGAAGATCCTAGTAGCTGCTTGATCTGTTGAAGCACGTCAGGCTGGATAGCTTGAGGTGGCTGTTGGGGCTGCTGTTGGGGGTTGTAGCCTTGTGTGTTGGATCTGTAGCCATTGTAGCTGTCTCGACCTCTGCTGTTGTCCCGACTGCGGTTGTAGTCATGCTGTCTGTCACGACTATTGCTGTAGTCACGACGGTTTTGATCCCGACCTCTGTTGTAGTCACGATCTCTGCTCTGGTCACGACGGTGGTAATCACGGTCTCTGCTGTTATCACGGCGATTGTAGTTGCGATTTCTGCTACTATCACGGTGTCTGCTGTTGTCACGACTTCTGCTGTTATCTCTACGGCTGGTGTCCTGACTGTTGCTTTGGTGATCTCGGCTGTTATTTTGGCTGTATCCACCTCTGCCTCGTTGTCCTCCTCTGTTGCTATTTCTGAAGTTTGGGTCAAAGTTTTTGCCTCGGTAGCCTCCTCTGTTATTTCCAGAGTTCCTTTGTTGGCTGTTGTTGGGTTTACCTTGATCCTTCAGTGCCCTTTGTTCTTGCCTCCTCACATGTTCATTTGACATGAGGTTTAGGCTTTGGTCTTCATCCTCTGATGAGTGATCCATTTGAACTGTCTTTGGGTCTGATTTGGCTTTCTTTGAGGGGTTTCCATTTTTCTGTGACTTTGTTTGCTTCACAAGCATAGAGTTTATTTGTGTCACAGATTTCAGTTGAGCCTGCATGGATTCTAGTTTTGAGTCCATTTCTGCTTTTATTTCCGCTTTAATGTTACTGGTGGAGACTGTTTGTTGGTTCTCATATTCCTCTGCTATTTCAAGGATTTCTGACCATGTTGAGGCTCCTTTGTGTATGACAACTGCACTGATATCTTCCCTTAGACCTTGTAGAAGGGCTTCCTTTGTTCTCTCCTCTGATTTGTTGTGTGCTGTGGCCATATTTTGTAAGGCCATGGCATAGTCTGAGACAGATTCATCTGGATTTTGACCTCTTAATGCCTTTGCATCAAGGCGGTCATCTTCCTTTTTGAAATACTTTAGGAAGGCTTCCTTCATTGTGTCATAGTCTGTGTCTGGGTGTGCAGTCATGTAGGCCTTAAACCATATTTTTGACTTTCCTTCTAGGAAATTTGAGAAGTATTTAATCCTATATGAGGGATGTTTCCCATATTTGGAGTCAATGTATTGCTCATAGTCTGTGCAATGTCTCCTGGCGGATTGCTTTTGGGAGGGTTGTGAGAATTTATCTGGTTTCAGAATGTCATTATGTGTTTCCTCTTTCTCCCTTTCTATCTTCTCATCCAATGCTTTGACAGATTTTTCTCTTGCTAGCCTTTCTGCTACTTGTCCCTCCTGTAGAGACTTAAGTGTTGCAGTTATACCTATAAGTGCAGCCTCTATGTCTGGTGCACTGGTTTGGGGTGTAGTGTTGGGTTGTATAGACTTTAGTCCCTCTGCTACTTGCAATTTCACAGTCTCTGCTAGCTGTTTCTGCATAGCCTCTGTCAGCTGTTTCAGCTGTTGCTGCATGGCCTCTTCTATTTGTATCTCCATGCTTGTGGTATACTAATAATGTAGTACTAGTAGGTACATTGTATACTTGCTAGGGTAATGCAGACTTGTTGTAGGTGTTCTAGACTTCTGTGACGGTCTGGTGACGTCATTGACGGTCTGGTGACGTCATTGACGGATTGGTGACGTCATTGACAGTCTGATGACGTCATTGACGGTCTGGTGACGTCATTGACGGTCTGGTGACGTCATTGACAGTCTGCTGACGTCATCTGCGGTCTGCTGACGTCATCTGCGGTCTGCTGAGTCTTTTCCTACAGCTGTGATGAGTGTGAAGGTGTGGTGGGTGTTACTGGTCCTTGGCTGTGGAGGTGTCTGTGCTGCCACCTTGTGGGATCTTGTTGAGACTTCTCCACCACTTTGTCATACAAGGAATCCCCTAAGTTGGGAGACTCCTTTAATATGTATGAATCTGAGTAAGTCTTGAGGTCTTGTAGTATAGTTGGTATTTATTACAAGTTGACAGCAATAGTACAGTGAGTACAATGTAGGTTCCACTCAGTTACACCTATCCACACAATAATATAGGTCTTGGTAAATATACCTAATAACCCTGAGGTTGAGCGGCAATTAAAATAATTGCCGGATAATCTGACGCGTGACACCTCCCCCCGGGTAACTCATGACGTCATACTCATTAGTATGCAAGCGTCGGTCTAGGCTTTCTTGGCGCCTTTTCCCACCACTTACTCTCTTACTACAGGAGGAGACGCACGTCCCCTCACCTCTCAATTATGAGCGAGCCAGAACCAGAGCCCAAAGACGGGCAGAAAAAGAATCCAACAAACAAAGAGTTAATCCAGCGACTGGAGGAGACTCAGACGGAGCGCTTAAATGATTTCAGCACAACAATTACGGACATGCAGGCGACCTTAAAACGCCTCGCCGAAGCCGTGCTGGAGAACCCGCCGAAGCGCCCGGCTCTGGAGGAGACCGACACTGAGAAAGAGGCCAGACTCCAGCGAGAAGAAGCAGAAAGGGCAGCAGCAGATCGGGCAGCAGCAGATCGGGCAGCGGCTGAACGTGACCGGGCAGCGGCTGAACGTGACCGGGCGGCGGCGGACGCTCAGAAAGCTGAGGCGGAAAAGGCGCGCCTGGACGAGGAACGCCGAATCGAGGAGGAGAGACGCCGCGCAAACCCGTACGCCTGGCCGTACCCCTGGCCCCCACAGTGGCCAGGTACTGGACAGCACCAACCCTTCACTCAGCCCTTCCAACAGCCGCAGCTGCCCCCTGGCACGCAGCCGGCACACTTCCCCCACCCAGCCCCAGTCAGTCAGGTGGGGAACTACACGGAGTACGGTAGCAGTGCTCCCACCCCGGCTCAGCGACTGGTGGACATACTAGCGACCGCAGCTCAAGACGCAACCCGCCCAGGTAAACACTTACACATGCACGCTCACCATTATGTTACCAAAGGCGACAAACGTGAAAAAACTGGTCCGGGCGAGCTCAATTTCCCCGATTATATTTGGGGTTTGTTCCAGTATCATGACCACCCCGACACAGCAGACATTGATAAACACTCAATTATGTCCCATATAAGGGCAATCATTGACGACACCCGCAAAGGGTACAAATGGTCTGACATCCGATATTGGTCAGAAGAACTCATAACTGACATTAGATCCACCCCACAGACGTGGCAGGATCCAGGTATTGAGTTGATGAGGGTCAAAATGGCGAACAAAAACCCGCCAGCCCTCACCAACCTGTATGATATAGGTCTATCATGTAACGAGTCGCGCCTCAGTGCACCAACTACACTGGCACAGGGGCCGTCTCAAAATGTGTCAGGCGTCCAACTCTATCGTGTTTCCTCAGAGGTGCTGGCAGCAAAACCTAGCGCCCCTTGTAGGGAATTCAATAGGGGAGTATGTTCCGCACATGCTGATCATGTAGCATCGGGCTATAGAAGGCAGCATGTGTGCAACTGGTGCCTCAGTAACGCCGTGGAGGCAAACCCGCATTCCGAGTCAGAATGCAACAAACGTAAAAGGTCTGAAGAGAAAAAGGTGGTAAAAAACTCCCGGCCGGCGACCCAGTCACAGTAAAGGGTGGTTGCCGGCCTGTAGGTACAAAGCACTCAAAGAATGCAGAGGTCGATTCAAAGGTACACTGTAATAAAAATGACACGGTAGCAACACTAATCTCAAACCCTCACTCAGTTACTCCAAGCATCCCTGCCCCGGTAGTGGTGTTTGACTCACATAATAATGTAGATCGCTCCCCCGAGATTACAACAAACGTGTTACGCCAAGAATGCACAATTAATGGCGAAGAGTCAAACGAATTGTTAGTAAACAATGAAATTGAAGTGAAGCCTTTGAGTCCTGAAGCATTCAAACCCTTTGTACTAGAATACTGGCCTAAGGTATCAAAAGAGGTAGAAGAAAAACACCCCAAACTAGCAAAGCTGTATAGCGCAGTTGTATCACACGGGCTTCCAAATTATTTGGGAGCAAAACTCAAGGTTGAATCGGGTTTCATCTCTGAAACCTGGAACCAAGAATTAGCCAATTATCACGACAGAAGTATCTGTCAATTCATAGAATACGGTTGGCCCAGTTCTTATTGCAGGGAAAAACTCCCAACCCCCACCACCAAAAATCATGACCCCGCTAATGATTACCCCGATCACGTCCGGGCATTCATACAGCTGGAGATTGAAAGAGGCACTCTCTATGGCCCCTTCAAAGAACCCCCATTCGAACCATGGTTCCAAACCAGCCCCCTTCTAACAAGAGAGAAGAAAAACTCTGCCAAACGGAGGGTGATTGTCGATTTATCTTTTCCAAACGGGGAGAGTGTAAATGACGGGATCCTAAAGAATAACTTCCAGGGGAAAGAAATCAGTTATAAGTTACCAACAATCACCACACTCACAAACAAAGTAGTGGAGATGGGAAAAGGGTGCTACATATATTCCACGGACCTGACTGCCGCCTACCGACAGCTCAGGCTGGATATAATGGACCTTCCTCTGGCGGGCATCAAATTCGATGGTGTATATTATTGTGATGGTGCCCCCAGTTTTGGTTCACGTAGTTCTTGCTCCCATATGCAGCGAGTGTCACTCGCTGTGGGTCACATGATGGCTCGCCGCGGTCACCCAATCCTATGCTATATTGACGATTACGCGGCGGTCACCAAAACAAAAGCTGAGGGTGAAAAGGGCCTAGCAACATTGCTAGATCTAGCAACTAGCTTAGGCCTAGAACTAGCAGCAGACAAAACAGTCACCCCCACCACGTGTATAACGTGGCTGGGATACCAGATTGACACGGTTAACATGGTGGTATCTATACCAAAAGAAAAAATTGCAGAGGTGACGTCAGACGTCAAAAAATGGTTACTCAAAAAGGTGGCGTCTAAAAAGCAGTATCAAAAACTCTCAGGTAAACTGTTTCACATTGCAACAGCGGTACCCCCAGCACGCACTTTCCTCAACAGAGTCCTCTCAGCACTCAGACAGGCCCCTATCACAGGTGTCACACAGATCCCGATGGATCTCAAACTCGACCTACGCTGGTTTGCCTCGTATGCAGCTGAATGTAACGGCGTCCATTTAATACCGCAGAAACGAGAAATCTTCGATATTGAATGCGACTCGTGTCTAGAGGCAGCCGGGGCGTATTCAGCCACTGAATACTATGATATTGTGTATGAACCAATGTGGGACACAAACCACATCAGTCAAAAGGAGGCGATAAACCTCGTACTTGCCTTAAAAACATTAGGCAAGAAGGCACCCAAGGGGTGTGAGATACGTGTCGTGACGGACAACAAAAGTTCGGCATCATCCCTAACATCTGGCCGCGCTCGAGACGAATGGCTCGGGGCGTGCGCCAGAGAGGTATGGTTGTTCGCCGCGACACGTGACATAAGGGTGGTGGTCGAGCATCATCCGGGCGAGACCCTAATACTCAGTGACGCCCTCTCCAGACTCCACCTGGGGGAGCCGTACACTGGGATAGCTGCTAAAGAGATAGCGGCCCGCGGTCTGGTCCGGGTGGAGGCTCACCTTACAAAAGATATCTGTACAACCACTCTCTAATTCTATTACAGATCTCCAAGCTAACCCTCTATATGGACAAATGCGGCAGACCCTACAGGCTGCCATAAGTGAACCAACCAGAATAAATCGTAAGAGACAAAAGGACAAATTCCTCACATTCCTAGCAAAAATCAATGTATCACCTCTCACTTTGTCACCCCAGGTGATAAGCATGTATGTACAAGAACTCTCAAATAACATGAAAAGCATCCAGACGGTTAAGAATTATTTATCTGGGGCGAGGATATTTATAGAATCAATCCCGGCACCCACAGTAGCGTTTGATCATTTCCTACCAAAGCAGGTTATAAAAGGGGCCGCTAATTTGTCTAATCATGTACCGAGACAAGCTCCGCCACTTCTACCACGCCACTTAGTAACTGTCATTCCATTAATGCAACGTCAAACTCCAGATGGATATGTCGCAGCGTGTGCCCTAACTGTAGCTTTCTTCACTTTTGTAAGACAGAGCAATGTGGCGGTCACCCCTTCTGTAGACTGGGGAGCCGACCACACTTTATGTAGGAAAGATATATTGGTAACGCCTACGGGCTTATTGGTAACAATTCGGTCTTCAAAGACCCACTCTGTAAAAGACACGCCACTCACGTTGTCGATACAACCAATTCCCGGGACACCTCCTTATTGCCCGGTTAGACAATACCGCCACATGCTACTCAGGATACCAGCGGGCCCTGACGCCCCGGCGTTCATAAAACAATCAACCCTCATGCCTCTAACTACGGCTGACCTTATGTCATCTCTCCGCCGCGCCATGAAACTTACAAACTTTCCGGGCGCCTGTAACTTCACGCCCCATTCAGTCCGCCGGGGGGCGTCTCAAACTGCAGCCCTGGCCGGCGCGACCCTCCAGGAGGTTAAGCAGCACGGCCACTGGTCGTCGGCCGCGGTGCATACGTACACTCCCTCATACATGTATAACCAAGTCCCAACACTTCTTAGGAAGGCGTTTGGTGAATAATAAGTATTGTAACCCTGTATAACATGTCTAGATAAGATTTTAGCATGATAACATGCTCCCGTCCTTGTATGAATGTCAATTACATAACCATGTCAATTATCAATCAATTGGGAGAATCTACGTATTATCCCAGGCACTGTCATTACATACGACAGTCCATTATATTTTGTTATTCCCTCGATGATATTTGTTGAATAATAAAATATGTGCAAATCTATTATGGTGTTCGTCTCGGATTGAGCGGCAATTAAAATAATTGCCGGATAATCTGACGCGTGACACCTCCCCCCGGGTAACTCATGACGTCATACTCATTAGTATGCAAGCGTCGGTCTAGGCTTTCTTGGCGCCTTTTCCCACCACTTACTCTCTTACTACAGGAGGAGACGCACGTCCCCTCACCTCTCAATTATCCCACCCACCCACACCTAAAATTAGGGTAACTTTGAGTATAATTATGAAGTAGATAAGGTGAATAATAAGTATTGTAACCCTGTATAACATGTCTAGATAAGATTTTAGCATGATAACATGCTCCCGTCCTTGTATGAATGTCAATTACATAACCATGTCAATTATCAATCAATTGGGAGAATCTACGTATTATCCCAGGCACTGTCATTACATACGACAGTCCATTATATTTTGTTATTCCCTCGATGATATTTGTTGAATAATAAAATATGTGCAAATCTATTATGGTGTTCGTCTCGGATTAGTACTGGACTAGAGCCAAGGGGGTCCTACACCATGTCTGATAGTTGGGCCTAGTAGGGCATAGCCTATAGCCTTGTTCTCAGTCAGTGGAGAGGTCCTTGCTCAGTGGTGTCCAAGTGTAGAGTGAGGATGGAGATGCCCAGTGCTGGGACCTGACCCTATTTAAGGGGGCCAGGCTACCAGCATGGCATCTTGAGTGTTAGTGTCAGTTGACAGTGATTGGCCAAAAGGTGCAACAAGCCCCTATGTGACCGTGTGCAGCGGCCTGTGAAGGACCTGAGGCTTGTGCAGCGGCCTGTGACGGTCCTGAGGCTTGTGCAGCGGCCTGTGACGGTCCTGGGGCTTGTGCAGCGGCCTGTGACGGCTCTGGGGCGCCTGTGACGGCCTGAGGGGGTTGTGTCACGTGTGGCAGCATGTGACACTTACATAAGAGCCTTTGAGAGGGAGTATAGCGACCTGCACGTGCCTCACGTGTTAGGCCACGTGCGTCACATGACAAGATCATGTTACTTTGATGCAGATCATGTTTGGATGGTCTGCCGTTATCTGTACTACTGCAGATCACGTTAGTCACTGCAGATCACGGTTGTACAACCTCCCACCCTCCTCCTCCCCTCCCCTCCCGTTACTCCCGCTTAGACATGTCAGTTGAGAAAAGTATATCATATAAATAAGCCGTTTTTGTGTTTATTCAAATTCTAAGACTTGAGCAAGTCTAGTTCTGTGGTTACATTGTCAGTGTTCTAAAAGATGCAATATAAGGGAAGCTTTTTAATTTATTTCCAATGTCAGTGGATCCTAGAATAATTTTATTGGGAAAGAAAACCTTTACATAATGCAATGCATGATCGTAGTAGACTTGTGGATTTTAACGTAAGAGCTACAATTTTCATGGTGAAGGGACGTATTCAATGTGTGATATCTATAACCAGAGACTTTCATTTACCAAAAGCGGACAGGTAAGACAAAAAAGTTTACACCAGTTATTTCACATACCTTTACACAACCTTATTAATGTGAAAGGTCGCCTATATCTGGATATATCTAAAATTAAAGGTCGCCTATATGCAGTCAAGTCTTAATACGAGATCAAGGGGGAGGGGTATTTAAGATAAAGGGAAAATAGAGTCGGGAGGTCGATTTTACCGTAAAACATTTACCCTTTTACCCTTTAAAAAGAGAAGAGGATAAGGGTAGGGCTAAAAGAAAGTAGGTCCTGAGCAGTTTTTGTTTGTTTGAACCAAATACCAGTAACACCACACTACCACTGGGCCCCAACACACCTATCTGTATTGACCTGAATGTCTTCTCCCTACAAGGGTAACGGACAGCATACTCATGATTGTACCCCAGAGACGTTTATAATCGGATATTCCCATGTCAGTGCTATTGTTATTCAATAATTGTTATAAAATATATCCCCTTGGGCCATTTAGGAAAAATATCAGCGTGCTTCTAGATTATTTTTTAAAAAGCACCCTTCCCTATCGCGCACAAGAGGGGTCCCCATTATCCTTTGGTTTTCCCCGCTAGAGGGGTCTACAATTTTTCTTGGTTCCCGTTCTCAAGGGGTCCAACTTTTGTTAGTTCAACCATTTAGGTCCTTCGTTCAACCCAACCCCCAACCCCCCCCCCCCCAAAAAAAAGAAGAAATCCCCCCCCCCCCCTCTTTTATAAAATTACTAGTGTTTTTTGTATATTTTTTCAGAATTGATTCGGTAATGGTTAAAAAACGCAGGAAGATGCCGTCGGCGGCTGCAGGGGCAGCACGGGCGGCGGGAGGTGCGGGGCCTGCTGTGGGAGGTGCATGTGGACATGATGACCCAGACACTCCCAGACAGGTAGGTGACTGGCGGAGCCAAGTGCATAAACTGGGTCAATACACTCTCACAACGGAGGTTGCCTATAGTAAGGTACAGAGTGGGACACTCTGAATATGTCTGCACTGCCCCCGGTTAGATGACATAGGAGGTGGTAGACAAACACAAAAATGCTTGGAATCTAACATATAAAGTACTTCTTAGGTTCTGGAATAGCAGTGTGTAACTGAATCAGGATATAAGTAAGGTCTGCACAATTTGGGGCATCTAATTTCACTCAGATTGTCCCTAGTGCACCCTACACAGCAGGTGGTAGTCAAATGGTTTCCCACACTGTTAGTAATATATCAGAACATCTGTCTGGAGAATGGAATGACCTAGTTAATGCACGTGGGCGGAGCGGTGTTCTCTAATGACAATACTAATGATGCAGGCATGATGTGCCAGGCGCGTGTGGCAAGCCATTTGTTCACCCTCCGATATCGAAGTTAATAACTTCGATATCGAAGTTAATAACGCAGGAGTGTCACTTCAGGAGTGTCACTTAGGCCTATATACAATGACTATATAAAAAGGTATTTTATTGTTACGATTTTTGTAACGATTTCCAACATAGATTGATTTGGGGTCAAAAAGGCGAAACAAATACGATTTTTGGGGGTGGGGTAACTTGGCGTCCCTGGAAATGTATACAGTTAGTCCGATGACAGCCTCTGAAGGCTCCTGGCTCAGGATAGAGGTAATTCTACACCCCCCCCCCCCCCCCCACATGTGGTGGCTGGGTGGCTCCATGGACAACCTGGATTACATAATCATAGCTAACCAATGATTCTCACTGTACACATACTGGCACTCAAGAATTAATTTATCTGCAAACGTTATGACAATGATTGTCCTGACAGTATAAGCTTTAATATGATACCAAATGTGTCAATATTCCTCAATTTTATTGTTTTCTTCATTAAACTTGCAAAATAAATAAAATATTTCCCCAAAACATGACTAACTTAACAGTGATGATTAAACTTTAAATGGCCTTAACAATGGATTTTTTAGTGTCCTTGACCCTCTCTTTCCCCCTCCCCTACCCTCTCACTCCCCTAACCTCTCAAACCCCCACTCCCCCACCCTCTCACTCCCCTACTCCCCTACCCTCTCACTCCCCTACCCTCCTCTATCCTCTCACTCCCCTACCCTCTCACTCTCACTCCCCTACCCTCTCAATCCCCCAGCCCCCACCCTCTCACTCCCCCACTCCCCTACCCTCTCACTCCCCCACTCCCCTACCCTCTCAATCCCCCACTCCCCCACCCTCTCACTCCCCTATCCTCCAGGGGCGGATCCAGGATTTTGGAAAAGGGGGGGCGTGAAATAGGCAGTGTACTGGGGGTGTTGGAAATTGCCAAATTAAAATATACAGAAAAATAGGGGGGGGCGCACTCCCCTATCCTCTCACTCCCCCACACCCCTACCCTCTCAATCCCCCACTCCCCTACCCTCTCACTCCCCCACTCCCCTATCCTCTCACTCCCCTATCCTCTAACCCTCCTATCCTGTCACTCCCCCACCCTCTCACTCCCCCACCCTCTCACTGCCCTATCCTCTCACTCCCCCACACCCTTACCCTCTCAATCCCCCACTCCCCTACCCTCTCAATCCCCCACTCCCTCACTCCTACAGCCATTGCTAGGTTGACGAGGCCCTGGTATGGGCTCATACAGCCATTGCTGGGGTCATAAGGCCCTTGTTTGGTCTCGCACAGCCAATGCAAGCATTATTAGGTACTTGTTTGGGCTCGTACAGCCCTCGCTGAGGTCACCAGGCCCTAGTATGGGCTCGCACAGCCCTCGCTAGGTTCACCAGGCTCTCGCATGAGCTTGCAGATACCTCAATTCAGTCACCAGGCCCTCCTATGGGCTCGTACAGCCATTGCTCGGGGTCATCAGACCCTTGTTTGGGCTCGTATAGCCCTCGCTGGGGTCATGTGGCCCTTGTATGGGTTGGTATAGCGACGTCTCGGATTTCTCCGTATGGGCAGCCATGTTAGTTCTGAGCTCGCAATCTATCGTGAGACTTAGGCAGTGACCACACACCCACACACCATAGCTTCCGGGGAACAGGCTACAATACGAGAGCAGAGCCAAGGTCTCACGAGATTGCTGGTTTCAGTATACACAGAGTGGCTGCGGGAACAAGTCCGATCCCGGTAGAGGCCTATAGGCCTCGCTACGTTCACCAGGCCCTCGTATGAGCTGGCAGATCCCTCAATTCAGTCAACAGGCCTACCTATGGGCTCGTATAGCCCTCACTGGGGTGGGGGAGTGAGAGGGTAGGGGAGTTGGGGATTGAGAGGGTAGGGGGTGGGGGAGTGGGAGGGTAGGGCAGTGGGGGAATGAGAGGGTAGGGGGTGGGGGAGTGAGAGGGTAGGGCAGTGGGGGAATGAGAGAGTAGGGGAGTGGGGGAATGAGAGAGTAGGGGAATGAGAGGGTAGGGGAGTGAGATGGTAGGGGAGTGAGGGAGTGAGAGGATAGGGGAGTGAGAGGGTAGGGGAGTGAGGGAGTTAGATGATATGGGAGTGAGAGGGTAGGGGAGTGAGAGGGTAGGGGAGTGAGAGGGTAGGGGAGTGAGAGGGTGAGGGATTGAGAGGGTGAGGGAGTGAGAGGGTAGGGGGCAGGGATTGAGAGGGTAGGGGATTGAGAGGGTAGGGGAGTGGGGAATTGAGAGGGTAGGGGAGTGATGGAATGAGAGGATATGGGGGTGAGAGGATAGGGGAGTGAGGGAATGAGAGGATATGGGAGTGCGAGGGTAGGGGAGTGAGGGAGTGAGAGGATATGGGAGTGAGAGGGTAGGGGAGTGAGGGAGTGAGAGGATATGGGAGTGAGAGGGTAGGGGAGTGAGATGGTAGGGGAGTGAGGGAGTGAGAGGATATGGGAGTGAGAGGGTTGGGGAGTGAGGGAGTGAGAGGGTAGGGGAGTGAGAGGGTAGGGGAGTGAGATGGTAGGGGAGTGAGGGAGTGAGAGGATAGGGGAGTGAGAGGGTAGGGGAGTGAGGGAGTTAGATGATATGGGAGTGAGAGGGTAGGGGAGTGAGAGGGTAGGGGAGTGAGAGGGTAGGGGAGTGAGAGGGTGAGGGATTGAGAGGGTGAGGGAGTGAGAGGGTAGTGGGCAGGGATTGAGAGGGTAGGGGATTGAGAGGGTAGGGGAGTGGGGAATTGAGAGGGTAGGGGAGTGATGGAATGAGAGGATATGGGGGTGAGAGGATAGGGGAGTGAGGGAATGAGAGGATATGGGAGTGCGAGGGTAGGGGAGTGAGGGAGTGAGAGGATATGGGAGTGAGAGGGTAGGGGAGTGAGGGAGTGAGAGGATATGGGAGTGAGAGGGTAGGGGAGTGAGATGGTAGGGGAGTGAGGGAGTGAGAGGATATGGGAGTGAGAGGGTTGGGGAGTGAGGGAGTGAGAGGGTAGGGGAGTGAGAGGGTAGGGGAGTGAGGGAGTGAGGATATTGGAGTAAGAGGGTAGGGGAGTGAGAGGGTAGTGGAGTGAGGGAGTGAGGGGATATGGGAGTGAGAGGGTAGGGGAGTGAGAGGGTAGGGGAGTGAGGGAGTGAGAGGGTAGGGGAGTGAGGGAGTGAGAGGATATGGGAGTGAGAGGGTAGGGGAGTGAGAGGGTAGGGGAGTGAGAGGGTAGGGGAGTGAGGGAGTGAGAAGATATGAGAGTGAGAGTGTAAGGGAGTGAGAGGGTAGGGAAGTGAGGGAGTGAGAGGCTTGAGGCTGGAGAAGTGGAGAGGTGCAGCTAGGAGGTAGAGAGCCCCCCCCCCCCCCCCCCCCCACCCCACTCTCCACCCCGGTGTCAGATGTCTAAGTTGCTCCCTCCCCGGCACCTGCAGTTACATCACAGGACCGGGGTCGGGGACAGACCCAAGAGGCGCCTTGCTGTCATGGTAGGGACTGTATAGGAGAATGTCACGATCTTGGAAATTCGTTTGTTATAAACAAAATTCGTTGTACCAGACTTTATCATAACGGGAGTGAGAGGGTAGGGGAGTGAGGGAGTTAGATGATATGGGAGTGAGAGGGTAGGGGAGTGAGAGGGTAGGGGAGTGAGAGGGTAGGGGAGTGAGAGGGTGAGGGATTGAGAGGGTGAGGGAGTGAGAGGGTAGTGGGCAGGGATTGAGAGGGTAGGGGATTGAGAGGGTAGGGGAGTGGGGAATTGAGAGGGTAGGGGAGTGATGGAATGAGAGGATATGGGGGTGAGAGGATAGGGGAGTGAGGGAATGAGAGGATATGGGAGTGCGAGGGTAGGGGAGTGAGGGAGTGAGAGGATATGGGAGTGAGAGGGTAGGGGAGTGAGGGAGTGAGAGGATATGGGAGTGAGAGGGTAGGGGAGTGAGATGGTAGGGGAGTGAGGGAGTGAGAGGATATGGGAGTGAGAGGGTTGGGGAGTGAGGGAGTGAGAGGGTAGGGGAGTGAGAGGGTAGGGGAGTGAGGGAGTGAGGATATTGGAGTAAGAGGGTAGGGGAGTGAGAGGGTAGTGGAGTGAGGGAGTGAGGGGATATGGGAGTGAGAGGGTAGGGGAGTGAGAGGGTAGGGGAGTGAGGGAGTGAGAGGGTAGGGGAGTGAGGGAGTGAGAGGATATGGGAGTGAGAGGGTAGGGGAGTGAGAGGGTAGGGGAGTGAGAGGGTAGGGGAGTGAGGGAGTGAGAAGATATGAGAGTGAGAGTGTAAGGGAGTGAGAGGGTAGGGAAGTGAGGGAGTGAGAGGCTTGAGGCTGGAGAAGTGGAGAGGTGCAGCTAGGAGGTAGAGAGCCCCCCCCCCCCCCCCCCCACCCCACTCTCCACCCCGGTGTCAGATGTCTAAGTTGCTCCCTCCCCGGCACCTGCAGTTACATCACAGGACCGGGGTCGGGGACAGACCCAAGAGGCGCCTTGCTGTCATGGTAGGGACTGTATAGGAGAATGTCACGATCTTGGAAATTCGTTTGTTATAAACAAAATTCGTTGTACCAGACTTTATCATAACGGGAGTGAGAGGGTAGGGGAGTGAGGGAGTTAGATGATATGGGAGTGAGAGGGTAGGGGAGTGAGAGGGTAGGGGAGTGAGAGGGTAGGGGAGTGAGAGGGTGAGGGATTGAGAGGGTGAGGGAGTGAGAGGGTAGTGGGCAGGGATTGAGAGGGTAGGGGATTGAGAGGGTAGGGGAGTGGGGAATTGAGAGGGTAGGGGAGTGATGGAATGAGAGGATATGGGGGTGAGAGGATAGGGGAGTGAGGGAATGAGAGGATATGGGAGTGCGAGGGTAGGGGAGTGAGGGAGTGAGAGGATATGGGAGTGAGAGGGTAGGGGAGTGAGGGAGTGAGAGGATATGGGAGTGAGAGGGTAGGGGAGTGAGATGGTAGGGGAGTGAGGGAGTGAGAGGATATGGGAGTGAGAGGGTTGGGGAGTGAGGGAGTGAGAGGGTAGGGGAGTGAGAGGGTAGGGGAGTGAGGGAGTGAGGATATTGGAGTAAGAGGGTAGGGGAGTGAGAGGGTAGTGGAGTGAGGGAGTGAGGGGATATGGGAGTGAGAGGGTAGGGGAGTGAGAGGGTAGGGGAGTGAGGGAGTGAGAGGGTAGGGGAGTGAGGGAGTGAGAGGATATGGGAGTGAGAGGGTAGGGGAGTGAGAGGGTAGGGGAGTGAGAGGGTAGGGGAGTGAGGGAGTGAGAAGATATGAGAGTGAGAGTGTAAGGGAGTGAGAGGGTAGGGAAGTGAGGGAGTGAGAGGCTTGAGGCTGGAGAAGTGGAGAGGTGCAGCTAGGAGGTAGAGAGCCCCCCCCCCCCCCCACCCCACTCTCCACCCCGGTGTCAGATGTCTAAGTTGCTCCCTCCCCGGCACCTGCAGTTACATCACAGGACCGGGGTCGGGGACAGACCCAAGAGGCGCCTTGCTGTCATGGTAGGGACTGTATAGGAGAATGTCACGATCTTGGAAATTCGTTTGTTATAAACAAAATTCGTTGTACCAGACTTTATCATAACGAAGTTTTACTGTATCAAGTATTGTAACCTGAATCGACTACCTGCATGCAAATGTTCTGAAGGGTAGTATTTTGCCGTGTATTTCAGAGAAAGAAGTCTGGTGGAGGGGTCTACACGCCTAAACCCATGTCAGGACCTTATGCCATCCTCGTGACACTGCTAGCGGTATGTTTCCATTTCCCTAAATATGATGGTTCTAGACCCCTACATTGAACTCTGAGTAGGGGATTAGCTCTATTTTGTAGAGTTATTGTCATGAAATATCAGTCTAGTTCCGTGAGCTATTATCCAAAGATGATGTTTCCAATATGCTTATTTGGGTAAGATGCAATGATGATGTTTCCAATAGGTCTCTTCGGTTAAGATGCAAAGATGGCAGGTACTCGCTTGAAATGAAGGAACAATGAGTTCAGGAATTATTCCAATCATCAACATGAGAAGCAATATAACAGGTAAGGGAGTGGTCATTTTTTAACAACAGGGGGGGGTCGGTGAATTTTCGCACGAGCAGGTCGAAATTTTTTTGGTCCCCCCCGCGGAAGGGGTCACAAATTTTTCGGTCCCCCCCCCTAGGCAGGTTGAAAATGAGCGCGGACGACCCCTTTGAGCTATAGTAACGCGCGGGCTTTTTTGCTAAAAAGGGGTGTAATTTTTTTGGTCCCCCCCTCAAGAGGGGTCCAAATTTTTTTAGTCCCCCCCTTCAAGGGGTCCAAATTTTTTTGGTCCCCCCCCAAATCCACCAACCCCCCCTGTTGTTAAAAAATGACCACTCCCTAAGATTGTATTTTATTTCATAAGTCTTCAAAAGCAACAGTGTATCAACATTAGTACAACACAGAGTAATGGTGAGGCATGAATGGCATGGTAATTGGCATGTATAGTGACATTGGCATGTATAACAGCAAACCTCTAACTAATTCCCTAGTATAGAGTATAGTGTGTAATGACCTCTAATCACAAACCTGTGTGATGATCTTTCCTGTAGTAAGATCTATCCAATTCTCCTCCATGCTATAGTAGTCATGTAAAAGTGTCTATCACCCACAGTGGGTCAGCAGTCTGGCATCAAGCAACTAGATAAGAGTTGATCTACACTAATAGTTGTAGGAGTGTATAACATCTCCAACCATGTAGATTCCCTTGGCCTCTAGGTTTGGCATCTGCTGTGTCCCTGAATTGCAACTAGTGTCCTTTATAATAGTCTGCTGACACTTATGCTGCCGGTCTTAACTTGAGCCTGAATACAGCCTATACTGGCATGGGTTACAGTAGAATCTCTACCTTACCACTTACGTGTAGACTACCTGGCTTTGTAGAGCTTTCAGTCCTCTCTTCTCCAGTGAATGGGGCCCTAGGCTCTTCTCTTGTCTCTTCTCAGCATCCCCATTGAAATCTACCTGAAACTACCAGCCCTTATATACCAGAATTTTGCCCCCCATGTGTCGATCCCTGTTTACTTTGGCAAACCCACTTATCAGTTTTATTGCTTGTTTACAGGTTAAACGGCGGTTAACGTCCCGGGATCCAGATCCCTGTCAGCCCCTGGAGGGGCCGGGGTGAATCACAGGTCATAACACCCTACCACCGTGCCTCACCTGACTTCATCAGATCTGCGTTAGAAATAAAGCTTATTTCTACTTTACTTGAACTTGTTTGGTTTTCTGTGCATTTAGGAATACTGTATTCGATTACCATCATAGACCAATACCTTCATACATATAAGTATAAATATATTCTATCTGGCATCATTATATTCCTGCTGTAAAACTTAAACAGTCCTGGGTCATTAAGTGCAAGTGCCCCCAGTAAGGTGAGGTCACCGTGAGGACACCTGGAGGAGCAGCTCCCAGAATGCCCAGGGTCGGGGTGGAGGTGAGCGGGGGGGGCAACCCCCTACTCCATCACAGCTCCAACATTAATGTGTTTATCTAAACTCTGATTCCCCTCTTAATAGGCCCATTCCGGGTAAGCACCTGTTTAGGCCTGGTGCCAGATGTTGGTCATACCATACATCATCAGCACGTGTATCGCACGGAGCTTTAACCCTTTAAGCACTGCCTGCTGTTATAGTACACAACACAGTCTACCATACTTTACTCCTTTATATGTGTACTTTTTGACTCAGGTAGCTCTGCTACCAGAGTCTTATACGACGCCTTGGTGAGACACTTTGCAAAATAATTTTCATCCATAGATAAACATGTGAAGGAAAAGAATAAAGTGAAAATAATTTAATAGCTGAACATTTTGCCAATGCTGTCATGTAAAAAAATTCCATGTATTGCTACTTCCAGGGGCCAAGAAAATTGAATAAAGAAAACTTGACCAAAAACCAGAGTCCATTTTTTGATTGTAGACAAACATGAATGTACTGATGTAGACTTTATGTCCTTTTTTTGCAGTAGTAGTTAATTCAATGTAAATGAAAATATTGGGGACTGTAAGACACTTTTATTAAGACCATAAAGTGAAAAACACAGGGCGGGAAACCAAAAGTAGACAAAAGAGGACGCGCGCTGCATAAATTACTGCACCGCGCATGCCCCTCAGTGCCAGACTTCCGGAAGGCGCTACTGCCATGGTGAAACCGAGGACTGAGCCGCGTCCACATATAAGGTTTCTTTCTGCTTTACATCAAATATACTACGTTATACCACAGTGGGCACAGAGAAGGCTCCCTCACTGTATCTTGCATACAGCATGGTACTCGTCCTATAACTACTACATAATGCAAGCAGCATCTTCACATGCCTCATTTATTGTCTGTATCCTAAGAAGTGTTATGCATGCAGGTGGGGGTGGGGAAGGGGGTCAGGCTTGATTATCAGGCTTGATTATCAGGCTCGATTTTCAGGCTCAATTATCAGGCTCACTTTTCGGGCTCGATCTAGGCTCGATTTTCAGGCTCAATCATCAGGCACACTTTTCAGGCTCGATTATCAGGCTTACTTTTTAGCCTGAAATGCTATGACAGACATGATTTCAGGGTAGTTTTGAACCAGGAATATGTTTCTGCTCTCACAGTTGACAAATACCGTAAAACCTCGCGTATAAGCCTAACTCACGTATAAGCCGCACCCTGACTTTGGGCCGATCCTACAAGCCTCCTGGTGGCCCTGTGTGGCCTCCTGGCGGCCAGTGCCGCCTCCCCGTGGCCCATGAAGCCTCTAACAACTTTCTTAGGCTGTACACCTACATGTGATGAAAGTTGCGACTATAGAGGCTATACCAAGACTCCACTCAGGTTACGGCTTTCTCAGTTCATGGGTGCGTTGGGAGAGGGGGGGCTATAGTAACCCTATTGGTGCAACGTGTACGCCGCACAGAAAGCTGTCATAGCTTCCTTAATGAGCCTTTTTGATCCCATAATCAATGTGTGCCATAATGACCTCACAGTTAGGGGGCTCGCCAGCAGGTCCCAAATTCAGTATAGGGTTGGGGGTTGGGACATGAGTATTACACATAATACACTCACACATATTACACTCACACATATTTGACATCTGTAGCACTCGCCGGCCGCGGGCGGCCGGCAGACAGGGCGAAACAGAAACGCAGATGGTGTCGCTGCTGACGCTCTGATCGACTTGCTTTACGACCGAGACGTAAAATGGGAGTTACGCCCCGCCAGGCGATGACGCTCACAGCCACCTGCTTGCCCAGACGCACTTGCTCGCCCACACTCACCGGCTTTCCCACACCCAACGGCTCGCCCACAGCCACCGGTTCACCCACACCCACCTGCTCAGCTGAAATATGATAACATACTAGTGTGACACATGATTTGAGGGTAGTTTTGACCCAGGAATACATTCCTGCTCTCAGAATTGATAAATAATTCATTGTTCCTGAAATAATATTTATGGATTCAGTCGTTTAGTCCATCAATTCAATCACTTTTTCACCCTGACCCTGAGTGATTTGTGATGTTAATCACACGTTCAATCTTTAAATAAGCAGTGATTCATTAAACAATGGCTTCCCTGTTTTTCTTCTCTTTATTGATATATAATATCACTTAAACATTTACTCTCAGCAAACTATATTATATTATTACACAAATTGGAACTATATGACATAAAATGACTAAATCAAATTTTTAGTATAACCCCAACTACCTGAGTCTCTTGTGATAAGGATCACACGTTAGATTTTCTCAGATAATTCTTCCAGCTTTTGTAGCTTATAAGAATATGGCTGTTTCAAATACCGAATAGTACAACATTCGATATGGTGACATGGGGATTTGTTAAAATCGACATCCGACATGAGGCCTAGTGACATCCGACCTGAGGCTTAAAAGGATGTGGACAAGGGACATGGACAGTTCTTAAAATCGACATGGGACGTAAGCATTATTAAGCGACAGAGATATGCGATATGGTCATTTCCTAAAATTGACATCCGGCATGGGGACCCCCCCCCCCCCATCAAGGGCCCCAATATGGTGCGCTCAATACATCAACCAGATTTTGTTTCTGTTGGGGCAGGGGGGGGGGTATTAGTGCGATAACTTCATGGGCATGTTTAGAGCAGTATTCTGGACTTTTTGACTCGGAGTTACCAGCCTGAGTATTCTGCGACGGTTTAAAAGGAGCATTTCAAGATATTAGTAGTTAGTCACTCAACGTTAGAGTGAATGCTACCCAGGAGATATTTGTCCTATAAACATATTGACAAATGGTATTGAATAAACGGACACTCCCCTACATGATGCACCAAGAAACATTTCAAATATCCCATCCCGACCCCTCCAAATACCCAGTTTTAAAAAGAGTCACAGAAATTCAGGAAAATCTGATTCCGAAAAATTTAATTTTTAACTACTAAGGTGGACATTTGTCTACATTACAGTCCACACATGTCCAATGCTAAGTCAATGGCAGCTATCGTGTAATGCCAGGTGAGACGTTTTTTGTAGGACCTTTTTGGATATTTCTCTTCAAGCATCCCTGTGGTGCCCTCGGCAAAATTATAATCAAATATCGCCTAACCCAGGTAAGTCTCATTTAATTTCACAATTATCTTGAATTATATTAATGTGTGGACAACCACAGTAATAGACCATAGAGATATCCTTTCGACTGGGCTTTGGCTGGAGCGAGGGACCATTATAGAGTAGCGTCAGCATGGCTGCCAATTGGTGTGTCTTTTTGGCGTCATTATGACGTCATATAAGTGATAAAGAAAGTAGAGACTGAGGCAAGTCTAACTTCTTCTGCAGGGTAGGCACAACTGACTAGTTTGCCGCGCTTTTATTGACTTCCGGTTTCGTAAGGTATCACAATGCTATTTTGGACACATGTATATTACATCCCTCCACCTTTAGTTTTGTACTCGTAAGTCCAGTCTGGTAGGTGGCTTTATTACTCTGGTAGACTTTCTAATACCAACTGGTGCAGGGCTACTTGGTCTTCGTGTAGGAGGCGTAGCACTAGGTAGAGGAGGCACATGGTGGTCTTGTGGAGTTGCTGGAGTGGTACTCGGAGGAGTACTGGGCTTCGGCATTGCAGCTGGCACTGGGATCTGAGGTGCAGGTGCAATGTAAGGCGGTATTGGTCGATTCTCCATGGTGCGACCGTTATCACGACACTCAGGCTCAGTTGGGACACGAGCTCTAATGTGATCCATGTGGCATCTCCACACTCGTCCATCGTCAAGACGCACGATATACGTGACTGGACCAGTCTTTGTTTGGAGCACTCCCGGCATCCACTTGGGCATACCAGCAAAATTCACGACCCACACGGCATCGCCAACAAAGAAGTCACGTGGGCTGACTGCAGGCTGATGGTACTGCCGTGCATATGATTGTCTATCCATAACCTTACTGGATAGGGATGGATGAAGTATATCCAGACTTGCACCTGAAAACATCTTAAGTACAGGTAAATTGGTTTTACTTAACACCAGACCAGGATTACACTTCTTGACATTGTCATACTGAACCTTGTTCAAGATTGTTACACCAGAACCAGTATCAATCTCCATGTTTGTGGCAACACCATGTAAATCTACACATACAATGTAGGGTTTGACCCTTTTACTAGGCATGGCATTGGTATGGAACAAATGGTACTGATACTCGATAGCATTGTCACTCAGCGGTGCTGCAGTAGCGCCTTTGTCAGTCTCAACAAAGTTTGTTGATTGTCTACAAACTTTCCCAAAATGATTGTATCGGGAACACTTGTGACAAATTTTCCCCCATGCGGGACAGTCACTTGCTCGCTTTTTATGAGATGCGTCCCCACAACCAGAACACGTGCCCGTCTGGTCGGAAGGCTGCCGATGTTGTTGTTGCTGTTGACGTTGTTGATGTTGTCTGCGTGGCGGTGAAGACTGTCTCCTCTTGCCACGACCCCAGGAGTTGGGCTTTGACATCACCTTGTGGACCTTTGACTCCACAGGAGCATTGGGCATAGACTGCGACATCACCTTGCTTTGTCGTCCCGTAGACTCCTGAGTGCGTGCGAATTTTAGAAGAGCCGCCAACGTGACGTCTGGCTCATCGAGTCCCTGCTCTCACACTTTTGGCCATCGACATTTCTGAATAATCTGAGATTTTATCTCACCGTCCTCATTATGGAACTCACAGTACTTAGCGAGACTCTTCAGCCGAACATGAAACTGATCAATCATCTCGTCATCTCTCTGATAAGCCTGCCTGAACTCATATATCTGATACTCTTTGATGCATTTAGGTGCAAAGTAATCAGTCAATTTGGTAATTGCTTCATCAAAAGTTGTGGTAGCATCAATGCCAAGAGATGTAGCAACATCCATAGCGTCATCACCTAAGTGTAACATCAATGATGCAGTCTTTTTTGCCTCATTGGTGATGCCTTTGTACACTAGGAAGTGTGGGAATTTTCTAAGCCATCGCTGCCACCTCTTAGCTGCTGACTCCACGGGCTCCAACTGAAAAGGGTGCATAATGAGGTCCCCCATCGTAAGGCAAAAAGTAGGCCTACAACAGGATGAATAGGTCTAGGCCGCATAAACAGCAAAAGTTACACAATGTAGAAGTGAATGTTCAGGCTGTTAACCCTTTAGGGCCGAGCATCGACTATAGTTGATGCCATGGGGGGCCGAGCATCGACTATAGGAGAGATGTGCCATGGCTTCTCCCTCTGCCAAGTACTGCTTCTGATCAAATATGCAAATGATGTCTAGCTCAGGGAGTGCTCATTTTTTAACAACAAGGGGCGGGCGGTGAGATTTCGCGCGGAGCGGGCGAAATTTTTTCAGCCCCCCCCTCTAGAGGGGTCGAAATTTTCTACCCCCCCCCCCCCGGGCAGGCCGAAAATCGCGCGCGTTCGCGCCCCTTTGTAGCATAGTAACGCGCGGGCTTTTTCCCTCAAAACGGGTTGAATTTTTTTTACCCCCCCCAAAAGGGGTCTAAATTTTTTACCCCCCCCGGTCAAGGGGTCCAAATTTTTTACCCCCCCCCCCCAAATCCACCACCCCACCCCCTGTTGAGCACTCCCTCAGCTCACCGAACCGACCAGTAAGGATGCACATTGGGGAGCATATAAACCTGTTGAATTCTGGAGGACGCTCATTCTACCAGTGGGTCTGGTAGGGTGTGGATGTGTTAGTAGCCTGCTCCAGTAGAGGGGGAGGGGTGGTGCTTCAGGTACAAACCCGGGAATGATAACTGAGCGGTTGGGGGAGGGGGTTGGGTATGTGGGTTAGGGGTATGTGGGGTTGGGGTGTATGGGGTTGGAGTTGGCGTATGTGGGGTAGGGGTATGTGACAATATGTGGGGTGAGGGTTTATGGGGTTGGAGTTGGGGTATGTGGGGTAGGGGTTATTTGACAATATGTGGGATAAGGGTTTATGGGGTTGGAGTTGGGGTATGTGGGGCAGGGTAATGTCGGGTAGAGGTATGTGGGTTTGGGGTATGTGGGGTAGGGGTATATGGGGTTGGAGTTGGGGTATGTGGGATAGGGGTATGTGGGTTTGGGGTATGAGGGGTTGGGGTGTGTGACAATATGTGGGGTATATGGGGTTGGAGTTGGGGTATGTGGGGCAGGGGTATGTCGGGTAGAGGTATTTGGGGTTGGGGTAGGGGTATGTGGGTTGGGGTATGTGGGGTAGGGGTATATGGGGTTGGGGTATGTGGGTAGGGGGCAATCACTGTATCACACTGCCCCTGAGTCATTTGTGATGGAAATCACACGTTCAATCTTATTTTTAAATGTGGGGTTGGGGTATGTAGGGTAGGGGTATAGGGGTTAGAGTTGGGGTATGTGGGGTTGGGGGTATGTGGGTAGAGGACAATCACTTAATCACCCTGACCCTGAGTCATTTGTGATGGAAATCTCACGTTCAATCTAATTTTTAAATCGTGTACCCTATACAGAGACTTTTCCTACTGTTCCCCCGAGTGCTTTGGTGCCCATTTTATAGCAACAGACTGAGGGGGTTGGAGTTTTCCCGTCACCCCCCCTCCCATATAAACTACAGAAGAAAAAGAAAAACCAACAATCGCCACCACTTGAACCCTTTAAACTATAGAAACGTTCAGGATCTTTTGCTGAACAGAGGAAGAATTTCGTTCCTACTTCGCCTCTAGAAAGGTGAACATTTTTGAGCCTCCGCCCCCCCCCCTCCCCCTGTTGTTGAATAATCACCATGTTAATGTCTTCGGAGTGGTATTTGCCAATATTTTATATTGAATCATTTATCTCATTTAGCACGCCGGTGAAGATGGGCACATGTCGAGAGCCGCCCTTATAAAGGCAGCGCAACCTCACTCAGATGCGTCCTTTACAGTAGTAAGTGACCAATTCTCATTTAACCACTGACAAAATGAACTGACGAACGAATCTGATTGCTTTGATCTACCTTGCACTAACCAATATATTGAAAATCAGCAGTGATTATTTAGTTTTTGACAGCTGGAATCGATTTGTCAAAGGCCAAGGAAGGCTAAAACTAGCCAGTTTATACTTTAGTGCCTTGTTCAACCTTATTCGTACATATTTATGGAGAGGATTTGTGGGAATGTCTAATACCTTACCAATATGATGCATGGCTTATTAAAGTATTCAAGCTTTTATACGGACACTTGAAAGTACTGGAGGAATAATCCTATATACGGTAATTGTTTGACAAAAATAAAGGTCCTGCTTTACTTGAATGTTCCAGCCGAAAACTGGCACTCGCTACACAGCCTGGAGCTCCATGTCTACCCTAACAACGAAAGGTCTGGTCGTAAAAAAAAGCAGTCCTGCACAGTAAGTCAGCACGTTTAGGGAGACATTGATTCATTGCATATCATTTTTACTTTTATTCCTTGAATTAAATAAGACCCCATAACCTGTGCAACTTGGTATTTTACCTGTTTAATATGGCATAGGAATCCATCGATCCACATGGTAAATCACTTAACTACTGGGTTTGATTGCAGGTACAACCTTACTCTTGCTGGAGTGGAGCTGGCAAAGCGTCTAGTGGAGCTTGATGCTGACGGTCGTGGACATTCAGCCCAGGACAATGCTTTACCGTTCATGGTAGGAGGCGGCAATGTCCCACCGCCCCCTGCACGCCTACCTGCCATACCACAGTTCTATAAGGATGATAGCGATGACGATATTCTTCTCGAAAACACACCTCCTCCTCAGGATAACATCCATACCTTGGGGTCTTTTGAAGATAATGTGTATGTATACCAGATATTTATATATACCACAAATGTATAGCTTAATCTTAATCTTAAAAATATAGTTCTTTAAATACTGACTGGAAGCAAACAAATATATTTTATTGCATTATAAGTTGTACCATCCCATTTAATTCCGTAGCTGATAGAGAGGCAAACATACAGTATTAAACATCATTGTTTCAAATCTACCATGATGAGAAATTCAATACCACCAAGCCCCTCTGAGGAAAAAAAAGAGTTGTGCTAGAAGCTAGAATAGTTGACAGTGATGTGGCATGGTGTATAATGATATTAATGTATGTAATAGGGAATGCTTTCTGGCTAAGGCCATGGTGGGCTGGGAACAGAAAAAACAACTAATAGATGACTGAAGGAGGCATAGTACCATTGGTTTACACTAGGTGGCAAATCTGTGCTACCGTAAATTCCGGCGCACTACCCACATCTCGCGTATAACCCGCCCCCCGACTTTAGGAGAATCCTATAAACCGCATTTGGTGTTTCAGTGGTCCTAGAGGAAAAAAAACGCACCTAGACTATTGGAAAATTGCTACATGGCCATAGAACATAAAGAGCCACCCCTCACCAATAAGCTAATGGTTTACCTGGGGATGCCTGCATTGGTGGGGAAGGTGTTACCACCAAAGCCAAGGGTATGCTACAAGGGTATGCTACTGCGTTGGGTATGGGAGGGGGGGGGGTTTAGGTGTGACCAACAAAGATGCTATCTGCCCTGGGTAGAGCTAGGTGGGGGGGGGGGGTGACTGCATTGGCAAAAGTGTACGGCACCTACCATGGGTGGTGGGGCGTGAGGGGGGGTGGTTAGGTAACATCCAGTTACCCCCTACATTTTCAGTCATTTATAAAATTAGAAATTCTAAAAACCCTCATATTACCCGCACCTAGACTTTGGGAGAATCATATAACCCGCACTAGTGATCTAGTTCGCGTACTACCCGCGGGTTGTACGCAGGAATTTACAGTAATACAATGTACTGCAATATCCTAATGCTCAGCCCATTTCAGTCCTTAGCCTCATTAAAAAAACAATCTTTAATTTTCAGAGACATGGCGTCACCAGCTAAAGCTCACGCACCTAAGAGATCTCCCTCCAAGTACCCTGGTCAGGGTAATGTCCTCGGCAGCCCCAGTAAGGCCACCCCGCCGGTGTGGAGGCAGCCGAAGAGGTCCCCGAGCCCCCCAGTCTGTGTACTGCACGATGTACCCCGCCCTCAGCCAGAGCCCATGGAGGTAGAGGATGTCTTCCAGTAAGTACAAGGAAATGTATTAAAAACTATGCTATTCAAAAACCATTACATATTACATTGATACTGAATATATACAGTAGAATCTCGTTATAAGGACGGATATAAGGAGCAGACGGTTATAAGGAGTACATTTTCTCTGCCACTTTTTTTCCCATACATTTCTATAGTTACAAAACCCTGCTAGAAAGAGCAATTCTCATGAAAAATTGTTTATTTGGAGCACTTTTTGACCATGAATGGGATATATTTACAACGAACTTCCAAATTTTGGTTACAACAAACAAATTTGCTTGCTCTTAATAGGCAAAATCATGGTTTAGGAACTGTCCTCACACTAAATATATGTCTTTGTAATATAGAGGGAAGCCCTGGCAGTAGGTAGGCGTCCCTACACTACACAGGGAAACCCTGGCAGTAGGTAGGCGTCCCTACACTACACAGGGAAGCCCTGGCAGTAGATAGGCGTCCCTACACTACACAGGGAAACCCTGGCAGTAGGTAGGCGTCCCTACACTATACAGGGAAGCCCTGGCAGTAGGTAGGCGTCCCTACACTACACAGGGAAGCCCTGACAATAGGTAGGCGTCCCTACACTACACAGGGAAGCCCTGACAGTAGGTAGGCTTCCCTGTAGGGGTGGTGGGTTTTATATACGACCAAACTTGGTTATAAGGAAGGCTGGTTACAAGAAGCAAATTTCCCTTGCTAAAAGGTGCTCCTTATAACGAGATTTTACTGTACATTGTCACATTGCCAATTTTATAAGGGAATGTTCCCACAGCAGTTTACATTTTTCTGCGATTCTGATCGCTGCTGTAACTTCTGGTGCAGCAGGAATGCCTTGCCATAAGCAGCCAAATGTTAACCCTTTATGTGCCACAGTGTGCTTTGCTCCTTCAACCGGGGGGACGGGGGGGGGGCATGTCCCCCCCCACTTTTGACCAACCCCAAAAAAGGTCAAACCAAAGAGGTCAAGTAAAAAGGGGTCAAAAAGGGTCAAAATACCCCTCAGTCCCCCCTACTTTGAATCTGCTTGCCACTCCCCTGTCCTTAGTCGTCATGATGCATGGATGCAGCCCTGATGAGTGCATAAACGCATCATGCCAACTCTGTTAACCCCTCAGAGTTGGCATAATGCTTGAATGTAGCCCTCGTGAGTTACTCGCATGGGTTACATCCATGGATGCATTATGGCACTAAAGGGAACACCCCCAGTAAAACTATTTACGGCCCTTAAAGGGTTAAGTATGCAATACTTTGACTTGAAGTTTTCTTTTGCCTTTTCATCAGATTCGCATATTGTATTAACGAGTTGGTACAGACCCGGTTTAAGGAGCAAGCGGCCGTTACAATATCAGGTAAATGTAGGGATGTCATTGACATGCACTTTTTCCCGATTCTGATTATCACGATTTTTGGTCTCGATACTTCGATATATGTCGATATTTGGATTAGTCTTATTATGTTGTTTGTGGCCAAAAAAAATTTCACCTTTACAGTAAATAATAATAAAATATAAGCACGGTATGACAGAGGACCGGGTTCTCAAACTATGTCTATATAGATATATGCCATCTCTCTCAGATGAGATCTGGAATGTCCGATTACTAGCCCATTTTCCTAGCAATTTGTTGCATATTGCTTAAGTTACTGTAGCTTGGCCTCTAATAGGAATATCTGGGAAATTATTTCCCTTTTAGAAAGCTGAAATTTAGCTTGTCAAATATATCGATATAACGTAAATGTCAATCCGATTTATATCATCATTTTAAGAATAACGATATGTCGATGTAGTGAGTATCGATGACATCCCTAGGTAAATGTTGAATTAGGCCTTTGGTAACAGAAAATCAGATTAAGATGCCGGTATGTACAGTGTGTTTCTACTTTGGTACTGTACTATGCATCTAAATATCTTGTGTATAACACATATTCCCAATTTTACAATCCTGTGAAACCTGTGATGGGGGCCTGCTGCGAGTAGAACCCGGTGGCAGTTACATAAAGAGCCTTTATAGATCATGGCTTTGAGGTGATCATGTGTTTTGATTTATCGTCTCTGACTTTTCCTCCAGAGAAGCTTAAAGGTATTGGATTCCTCATCACGGCTAGCTACAAGGACATTCTGAGGTCCCACAAGCTCTACTTACTGGACTACACAAAGTAATAACCTTTCTTTTTCTTTTTCAATCAAAAAGATCTAAATGCAATTTCACCAAAATCATTCCATGTCCCATTGATATGATGCAAGTGTCAAATTACTAGATTATGGGCATAGCATTTCGTTAAGGCTTCTAGGTCTATATCATGTGACTCAAGTTTAAGCTACATGGTTGCATGTTTTATATATAATAGGAGACACTCAAAATAAAAGTTTTTTCAGATGTTTCTTTCATCATTTCAGACCATCACCTGGTAATAATAAGGTCTATGCCTTTCTGGCAGACAAGGATGCGCCAGAAACTTGCCCGATGGCACCTGCATCCCCGCCACCCGCCCCTGTCCACCCCCAACCAGCCGCGGCCTCCACGGCCCCGGCACCGTGGGACACAGCGTCAGTAGCCCCCTCTAGTGCCGCCAGCAGCGCCGCGGGGAGTCAGGAGTCATCACAGGACACCAGATGTGACGTCGCCAGTGTTGTCGACAAACCAGCGTTCGAGTTAGCCCCGGGCAGCTTTGACGTCATCCTGTGTGTCGACAAAAGGGAAGTTTTTGGGGGGTAGGATAATTTACTGATACTTTGTGTGGTTTTAGTAGCTGCCAGGTCTTTGTTGATGTGCTTCTACCATCCCTATGAGAATAGGGTTTCCAGAGTATCTGAGGGATTCAATTTCAATGTCAATTTAATTGTTTATCATACTCAATAGAACATTCTGCAAATCAATGCAGATATCAACAGTCTCCACAGTCAGTATACAAGAAGATTACTTGGTAGAAACAATATCCAACTTACATCTCACTTTTATACAATAATGAGTCTATTTTAACACATAATTTTGCAGTGCTAAGTCCAGTAAGAAATTACTAATGCCTGCGCTGCAGGAACACCAGCTTAAGTTTGAGCTGAAGAACCTCACAATTGGGGACTATACGTGGGTCGCACGTCCAAAGGGCGCGGAAGGTAAGACTTTTAACATTCAATAACTTGAAGAAATCGACCACAAATAAATATCATTGACCCAGGGACACTACTGTGCCTCAGGGTCTTATACGACGGTTCTGCAGACAAATTATGACATTTTTCACATTAATTTAACCTTCAATAATTTTGTCAATAAAATTTACTGAATCACAATTGTAACCTTCATATTAAGCTGTGACAAATGCCTATTGATAGATGCTCTAGTGTTGATCAAATCCTTCTTCAAATCCTTCTTCAAATCCCAAATGAAAAAGTGTCACTTTTGACATCCTCCCTTTGAGTTGTTTTTTTTTAATTTTAAAATTTTGGGACAGGACAGGCGAGGCCTGTCTTGTTTATAATGTAGGAGAATGGTGGCGGGAATCGTCCCCGGGTAACACGGGTCAACTGCTCATGCGCAGTAGAGTGCTTCCGCCTTGTCCGTTTGTGGTAGCCATTGAGGTGACGATGCTGAGAGCGACCAGAGCCAGCGCAGAATTTGTTGGATTTAAAACTTTGTGAAGAAGCTGGTGGTTCGAGGAGGAGCTAGAAGGTGAATACGACTGTGCTAAAGAGACTGAGAGCAGCTATTAAGCAGTAGTTAAAAGTATAAGTCGTATAATTGTGGAAAAGGTCGTTTCGTCGAGCAATAAAATTTACTGAATCACAATTGTAACCTTCATATTAAGCTGTGACAAATGCCTATTGATAGATGCTCTAGTGTTGATCAAATCCTTCTTCAAATCCTTCTTCAAATCCCAAATGAAAAAGTGTCACTTTTGACATCCTCCCTTTGAGTTTTTTTTTTTAAATTTTAACATTTTTAAAATTTCCACTCTGCATACATGCAACTTACTTCTTTAGTCCACAAAATGTGTCCTTCAATGACAGGGTCGTGGCAGGCCACTAGGCACTACTCACAGTTATGACCTGAGGCACTATGAGGCCCTTGTACAGCATACATGGTAAAACGCTGTAAATCACCATGACAACACATGCACACTAAGTTGTGACGTAATACACAGAGATAAGAGGCCAGCCTTCCATGATTTACCATTTAAGGGCTGCATAGTACTTTAGTGTACCATGTCCGTGGTCGTCATCATGCATTCATCCAGCTTTAGGCTACATTCATGCATCAGGCCGACCCTTCGGGAGTGTATCAACCTTGTAGAGTCGACATGCTGCTTGAATGCAGCACTAGCTTGTTTGGGGGCTAGTCACTTACCAGAGCTGCATTCATGCGTCACAAAGGGAGGGCATAGTACATTAGAGCTCTGCTCGAGCCTCAGAGGGTTTAATGCCCTGGGCATGCAGATAAACCACTGTACCCCAGGGGTCTTATCAGAGTGGTATGGATCATATAACGATACCTTGCCCTATGACAGGTACTCCAGTGTCCTTAACTCACCCCTACTCCCCTGGTCCTCAGAGCCCCTTGTGTTTTCTGTTTGTAACAGAGTTTAATACTTTTTCTTCAGAGGGTGATCGGGAGGTGGTGCTCGACTATATCGTCGAGCGAAAGCGGATGGACGATTTAGCAGCGAGTTACAAAGATGGACGTGTTACTGAACAAAAGGTAGGTCATATGTATGTTAGTACAAATGTATGTGAATGTATTTTCACCCCTAATTTCATAGTTTTTCCTTCGTTAAACGTTTAGAAGGCAGTTTTACTAGGAATTGAATAGTAAATTTTCCACTATCAAATTGTCTCTGATAAAATATTCTCAAAGGGTACGTCAGGCTTATACGGCATGCAGTAATAGGGGTCTTAGCATGGTTGAAAAGCTACAAGTTCACAAGTGTCTGACTCATGATGAAATTACCCTGTATATATATATATATATATATATATATATATATATATATATATATATATACATATATATATATATATATGTATATATATATATATATATACATATATATATACATATATATATACATATATATATATATATATATATATATACATATATATATATATATATATATATATATATATATATATATATATATATATGTATATATAATATATGATATATATAGATTTGGCCCGATTTTGGCCCTGAGTACGATTTAGTACGATTTTGGGATACTCAGTACGATTTTTGATAAATTCTGTTGTTATTTTACATATATATAGTACGATGTTCAGTCCTTAAAACTTTAGAAACCGCTTAAAGCATATTATCACAAAATAGCTCCCGCACCTTTAAAGAACGCCCCATTAACATTAAAATAAAATTTCACGATTGTCATAGAAATTCGATAGTATGTCGGGCAAGTGTTAGAGGGAACTTAAGAGAAAAGACCAGCGTGTGGCATTCTATCACTAGTATTGGTATTGAGTTGCAATATTCTGAGATATATAGAAATATGATGCGTGTAGCATTTATACCTGATTAAAGAAGGACATGTAAAAAGTGATGTCACAAGAGAACAAAAATGCATATATTCTAGTATCATTCATAATGCATTTGACAGTCACGCCATGATTAAGGAGTTACCCATTGTCTTCATCAAGTAGCTACAAACCAAAGTCCCTTTCCATTTATGAAAGAATTACTAAAAAAGCAATGTAAAACTAAAGGGACAAATTGAAATCATAAAATCGTCTGCACCTGCAATTCCCTAATATTGGCCATTGCAAATCAATACCAATTCAAGTGATATCAGGCCACATTAAATTATGCTTTTTTTTTTCTTAAACTACCTTGTCAGTGTTATATATGTAATGTATTGACCCTAGATGAAGAATACGTTTTTAATACTACTTTTGGATGCATGGAGTACGTTAAATACGTTTTTCAGGCAGAAAATGGCCCAGAAAATACGATTTTCGAAGTTTTTAGGTTGGCAGCTCTGTTATACACACTAACAGCAGAGATGCCACTTTTCCTACTGTTGCATGAATTCCAGCTTTTTGGCTGGAATTTCTGTATTGAATCAAAATTGTAAGATTTCCTACTTTTTGTCGACGACTGAGTGGCATCTCTGTACCTGAAACATACCAGATTCTAAATTTCGACTATGAATAATATAGGGTCGGAACACAGTGTGATGTGGCTTATATGCAAGTTTTTAGCTGTATACTACAGTACTAACGTCACCATAATCAGACCCCTGGTGCGGCTTATAGTGGCGGATCCAGGATTTGGTAAAGGAGGGGGCGCGCCCCCTTTTCTTGGTAAAAGGAGGGGGCGCACCCCTTATTTTTGGGCTGAATTGGGGTGTAAATATGACAAATAAACTCTTAACTACAGGCCAAAAGGAGGGGGAACCTTGTTCGTTTCATTTATACAAGGATGCCAAGTGTTATGATTTTCCGTAATTTTACGATTTTTAACCGCAATTATGACCATTACGATTTCTGCTGGCAAATTACGATTTTAGAGATTTTTTTAATTTGTATAGAAAAAAAGGTCTAGCTCCTACCTTACGTGTTGCCACAGGGAATGGGGGATATAGCGCCCTACTTTAGACCAAACCCAAAATATGTGTAGTGAAAAGAGGTAGAAAACCCTTTGATCCCCTTCTTGTGAAACTACCACAAACTGGTCTGCTTTTTAGCATGAGTAGGCAATAATTATTACATTATATATAATGGAGCATGAAGCACAAAACTATGTGCAAGTGCATTCTAAAAGGCATACTAATATTACGATTTTAGTTACGATTTCAAGGAAAAGATTTTGGGAGGTAAAAATCGTAAAAAATACGATTTTGGGGGTGAGGTCACTTGGCATCCATGTTAATACTAGACTTGTACATGTATTTCCTTTCCCTATCCACAGTACCGGCTGCACCACTGCGGGTTGTCCAACCCCATTTACCTGGTGGAGGACCATAGGAGCATGCAACATTGCTCGATGGCGGAAGACGCTCTCAATCAGAGTATGGTCAACACACAGGTAAGACACTTTAACTACATGAGTGGTGGAATTTTGGACAGATGCACAAATCTATAGGCTTTTTGGCTGAACACAGATGTATATTTTACCACGCTTATCATTTTGTTCTTCAATGTAATGTACATTCCGGTGTATAACCTACAACTAGACTTTGCACTGCGTTCCTTCCTCTGTAGGTTATTGATGGATTCTACGTGAAGCGTACCAAGGACATCAAAGAGAGTGTCGACTATCTGGCTCTGATGACGCGCTACTTAGAGAAAATGTACAAAGTAAGCACATATACCTGGTAGGCCTACTTTTAAACGCTTTTGACACACATATAAGGTAAAAAGATGTCCTCAAATTGTGTTTCTAGTAGCCATATTAAAGCCACTTTATTCCCTTTCTGGTACTTGTATTGTCTATAGCCAGATTCATGTATTATAGTGACAGGTCTGTGCTGCCCATGTTATCCCTTAGGACTACACGATTAGCTAATTCTGGTGTAGTTGGACCACTGTGTCACTGGGGCGCTGATGTAACTATGACAACACAGAGAGATGAGTTCACGTTATATAACCTGATGCAGTAACAGAGTCTGGAGGCCCTTCTGTTCCATCTATACTATAAGGCACCATAAGACAACTCTGGGTCTTATCAAGTTATACACTTAGCACATCTAAGGCCAAAGCAACATCATGGATTAGCATCTCTCCAAACATATTTTAGGTACTTTGTAAACTAGATTGTTTGATTAAATTAAGAGTGCATTATACCCTTTATCATCAAGATACATGATTGCAGCCGAGGCGAGTCTCCACGACATAATCCGGTTGATACACTCCTGGGGGGTCTGCAGTCGAGGCAAGGTGACTTGCAAGGGCTGCATCCATGGATCATGACGACAAAGGATATCAAACGCATTTAAAGCACATTTCGGTCCTTAATGGAATAAGGGCCTTTCAAGTTTAAAAGTCATGTTTTTCTACATAGCTATTTGTACATCTACTGTAACAGAACAAGTACCTGATCGCGGTGAGTAGACGTAGCCGTGACAGTGTGTGTATCCCTGACGACCCTGACAACCAGCAGTGTCGACTTCTCACCTTCACTGAGTTCAACGAAGGATCCTCCAAGATGAAGGTCTGTAACATTACTTAGTATTCATACTAGATCACATGCAAAATAACAATCATGATGCTCCACAGAATTTATGTAATTTGGCCGGCAATGGCAATAATATCTTGATTGTGGCAAGTTTTCGGTTCCCACACAATCTGAAGGACACCTATAATGACACCATTAATGGCAGCTGTTTCTAGAAATTACTTTCTTGTAATAAGAATGAAGAATCATCCCCTGGGGATCATCTACTCTGTTGTCTATACTAGGCCAGTTGCGGAATTGCAATTGGTCACAGATGCATCACATGGCACAGCTGTATTTAAAACTCACTATCAGGCTGCACATTTTAAAGCAGAATGTTAGGTTCATATCACTAGTCAGGTTCTTATCACATTGCACCTGACATTGCCATATTATACGCCTACTATATACATCATGAAGCTATGTAAGTGGACCATCAGCTAATACAGTTTCCATCTCTACTTTCATGTTCAGGCAGAGACGATTAAGGAGTTGTTCCTCCGACAGTTGATGCAGATTAAGCGTCTCACTCTGGACAAAGCGCTGGCCATTGTGGAGTTCTACCCGACCCCAGCACTGTAAGTATAGACATTACTAAATAGTATTAAATAGGTATTTGTATGTCACCATGCAGTATATGCATGCCTGTTAGATGCATGTAGATATTGCAGAGGACACACATGCTCTCTCTCTGTTACGCTAAAACCCTACATATGATTATAACCCACAGATTATACACGAATTAGAACCGCAATTCAGGTTGTAGGATTTACCCAAACTCGGGGTGTGGATTAAAAAGGGGGTTTGTTGGTGTAGTATGGTAGTAAAGTAGCAACTTTATATGCGGGTGCAGGTCATATGATTTCCTCAAAGGTGAAGTGCTGGTTATGCCTGATTTGCATTGTGAATGATGGGTTACTTGTACAAAAAGTAGGATTCTGAATTTTGTGCCTGGATCTGTACTCGGCACTTATCATATTATAGATACCTTAAAAATAAGTTGATAACAATAATGTTATATGAAGAAAAAAACTGCCATGTAAGCATATCGCTTCATCTGCTGACACTGCAACTTAGTAAGAAAATAACGTAGAGATAATGAATTGAGAAGACAGAGTGTGGATCCCCCGCTACTACACTTAGAACTGAATAATGTAGAAAATAGTTTAGACGTCTTCAGACATTAACCTGTAAAATTAATGCGTAATGTGTTTTTATCCTCCAAAGGAACAAATCACTCTTGTTTGATAACCATAGAAAAAATATCATAAGATAGAGCTATTCATCTAACTGCAGGCACAAAAGGTATAAATCTCATTAACCCCTTTAAAGATAGCATAGTGCTTTAATGCATCATACCCTCTATTGTCATGATGCATAAATGCAGCCCTGGTGAGTGACTCGCCAATGCTGCATTCAAGCAACATGCCGACCCATACAGAGTTGATGCACTCCCAAAGGATCAGCATGATGCATCAGCATGAGTGCAGCCTTAACGAGTAGACTCGCTAGGGCTGCATGAATGCATCATAACGTCAAAGGGTATAATACATTAACGCACTATGCGGTCCTTAAAGTGCAATGCCGCATAATGATATACATCTCATAAATGCATACCATATATGAGCAAACAAAGTAATAAGAAACTAAATGCTGCTTCTTGTGTAGGAAACATGTTGTGTCAGCAATAGTTGAAATTGTCAGCAAAAAAAGGTCACAAGTGGAAAATATTACTCAGACGTAATCTTTTACAAAAGTCCTAGAAATAAAAACTTTGCATTCATTTCGCTGATACAGGATTATCTCATCTACGTTACATTCTAGGTTGCAGAAACTGGATGTGGAGATATCTTGGGAAGACATACAATTGTGTACATAGTCTAGTATTGTATGCTGGCTCCCCAGACCTATTGTTCTAAGGACCATCCAGTCCACAGTCTTCACTACTGTTGGTTGATTTTCATAATGTGGCTGTTATCTGTTTCAGACTGATAGAGGCGTACAGCAGTTGTGAGTCGGTCAAACAAGGAGAGAACCTGCTGACGGAGCTGAGATACAACACCACGGGGAGGTAGGGGCACGTCTTGTGTTACATTACTCTCCTTGTAATCTGCCATGTTGTACTGTTGTCTCTTGTGATGTAAAACATAGGGGGTGTACAGACTCGTCTAAGTCGTCAGTAGAACTTTTGGTTCTTACTGTGAGAGAGGATGTATAAATCAACAATAAGTAAATGACGTCATGCTATTTTTGACCATTATTGACACCTCTCCCTTCCCCTTGCACTTGTTCTATCTATATCAATGTACAGGAGGCTGCCACCCACCCACCCCCTTCCCTTAGCTCCCTTTCCCCTCAGCATGACGTCATTTATGGACGCCCACAAGTGAAGAGTGGAGACAACTCTATTTTTCATCTTTATACACAAGTACTGTACAGTCTGTGTAAAACTATGGGACCACATTCCTCGGGTGAAGTAATAGTCCCCATGAACTGCTCAATTCTACTTAAAATTACACATGGCAGGTTTACTGGATTTCGATACTAGTGTATTCAATTTGTTTAAATCAAGCATGACTTAAGTTAATAATAGGCCTATTGGTTTCCACTGATGTTAATTAATGGATAGTGGAGAAGGGGGAGAAATGGTCTTACTTCGCCTAGCAAATATATACAAAAGACATTTTATATCGAATTCAAATGTTTATTTCTGATAAATAAGTAGAATCAGATATCACAAGACAGATTATCAACATATCACAATAAATGCACAATCATGCTGCAGAATAGTACCTGTACATCTTATATAGCCAGTAATTATGACCATTGTCCACAAGTCACTGCTAACCCTTTAAGGGTAGCAACATCATCGTTATGATGCACCAATGGAGTGCCGGCGAGTAACTCGCCGGCACTAGATTGGTACATCATGCCAACCCTATGAGCGTGTATTGGCATGAATGTAGTACTGTATATTGTACTGGCGAACTACTAGTCCAGGCTGCATTCATGCTTAATGACCCAAGCACACTAAAGTAGTCCTTAAAAAGGTCAATCACTTACAATAATATACGCTGACCAAGATCAGAAGTTGTAATAACTCAGCTTTTACTAATTCAAGCCTTTGACCACACCAAATTATGTACATCTATGGATATGCCAACTTTCAGTGAGAAATGTGATGTTACAGTACAATAGAAAACATTCCTCCTATAGAAACATTAAAGTAGAAATAGTCCCTTTCACTGACAGTTTTTCTTTCTGTTTTTCCACAGTAAAATCGGGCTGCTCCTTAGTAAGCAGGTTTATCTTCTCTACACCAAGATAACCATTCCTACACCACCAATAACGTCCGAACTTTGTACAGTCATGTAACATGCTCATCATTACATTTATCCAAGAATTCTCATACATTTAAGAAGCATGCATCATTTTAAAGTATTCCTATTAGTATATATTTAGCTGGTGCTATTATGAAATGTTTGTGATGTACTTAAGACGTTGTTCGTTCATGTTTGTCCAAAAAAAAGTTGGATTTGGACAGTTTGGTCCATAACACTTGTTTCACTCTTGACTCATTTGTATCATCACAATAGTCGTGGCTGAGCCTAGACTAATCGTACTTAAAACAGCACATAAAACGGGGCATAAAAGCAGTATAAAAAGATTGCCAACCTCATTCCCTTTAACGGGCTATCTGTAATGATTACATCTACTATGACGACAATTTCGAGATTCATGTTAAGGGAAGGTTCACGAATGATGTCATCTTGGGAGCCACCTTCTACCATAATATCGAGGAGTGATTCATTTATCCCCCCCCCCCTCTTTCACAGCATGATAAGTGGAGCCTAGTGCTTTAACAGTGGCCACCCACACCAATCAACTCATTATGACGCCTTTTGTGAAAATGATGCAAGTGGTTCTATATCGTAAGGTACATCTTAGAAATTGGCTAAATTCTCATTAAGAAATGGCATTTCCATGGAGCTATAACGGTTGAGCCTTGTCTACTAAGGGTACGTTCAACAAGTATGTCACTGCTAGGGGGTGGGGGTGGGGCTCTTTAAATAGGTCTGACATACAAATACTGTTTAAAGTGGTGGGCCCTGAAAGTGTCCATAAAACAGTGACTTAACTGTTGAACATTCCCATGTAAAGAAATAGTACTGATACCTAGTGGTGACATGCAATGTGCATAATACAGCACGAATGGTAGTACGTGTAGCACATGTAATATTGTCTTTGGGCCATAATCACCACCTCACACTCCCATCAATGCTTCTACACTTAAGGTGGGTCGCGGCCATTGCAGAATGGACTACTGCGCATCTTTCTGCGCATATGTCTTAAATATATCAGAATAATGCAATTTTTGGTAGGCAAATGCTCGGAACAGTTTCCTTTACTTTCGCAATTTTGGACGATTTTGAGCAAAATTGAACATTTTAGAGTACTTTATATTTTGATGTAATAATTATAGGTATTTTGGGCATTTTCTATGATTCTTCAGGAGCTTTCATTTAAAAAGTAATAAATTCCTTGAATATATACAAAGCTACATGACAAGATCATTTTATGTGCAGATTATTGGCAATGTGCCCATAATGCAATGCTTCAAAGATTTGATTTAGTCAGTTTTTCCATTACTTTTTTATTTCAAAGGGCAAAAACCCTCAAATTATGCACGGGACCCCATATCAGCCTTATTCTTATTGATTGGCAACTGATCTGAGCAACCTTTTGGAAAGGTTTGAGAAAAATCTGAATATTTTTACTACTTTTTTTCTTTGATTATATAAAGAGATGATGATAATTTACTCTCATTCTTCTCCAAAAGATGACATTTTTACCCAAAAAGCAAAGTGATAAAACTCCGAAATTATTTTTAGAATAAAGTCGTATATCCTTGTGTTCAATGTGTGTTGTTTCAGAATCCTGTGGGTATTGGTTGATAAAAAATTAAATCATATTAATTTTTAGATTATTTTCGTGTTTATTTAGTAGCTCGGGACCCCATAGTTTTCTTTTCATTTTCTATTTTCAAATGATTTAGGGTTGCCAAAGAAAAATAATTGTGGAATTCTGAACACTTTGATTCAATGGGATCGACCCACCTTAAAGCGGCTTAAACAGTACCGAGCCTCTACCAATCACACTTATAATAAAGTTCTAGTCTACTGTGTGGAAGCGTGGGTGGTGAGAATGAATTTTAATCAAACGAAATAGGTTATTTTAGAGATTATGCCGCCGCCCACTTTGAATAGTTTCCAGGAATGGGAGAAGCTACTCACAGATTTCCTAACAATAAGGTTTTAGGTTATAGTTACTGTGTAATAGGGATTGTCGATACATTAAGCATGCTATGGCCGTGTGGGTGTTGGCCCTCATGACATTAGATGGAGTATATTGAATATGGCATGGACACTTGAAATACTTCCCGTAGAAAATACCGATTAAAACTACATACATTACCGGTACCAATGTCTCATAGGATATGTACAAATACAATATATGACTCCATGTATATCTGCCCATGGAGAATATCCCTGGGCTGACCGGTCTTGAACACAACTGACAAACATTTAACCCCCCACCCACCCTATATAAAAGCCAGAGTACCAGTCCTAGCTCACTCAGACCTTTACTGTCGGGGCAGCAACATTTGCCCCTTTTAGGAGTACTCTTTCATTGTAAAGAATACCTGTGAGTAATCCAAGTTCACATTATGGTTATCGATACAAGTAATGCTTATTATAGATATGATACATGTATAATAAAATATATTCAATAATTTACCTTAATGCTTTGCGGCCTCCACTGATTAAAGTCAAATTTAAACTCAGGGAGCTTCCACCAAGTCTCAGTGTAGTGTCCAGAAGAGGAAAAAGGCAATGGCAAGACGCCATGTGTGCCATATAGAGTGCAAGTTTGTAGCCTCAGAGAGACCAGCAGGTAGCAATACCTGGTCTACTGCACCTACATAGTGCTTCACCCTACCTCCATACTCAAAGAAGTACACCTCTGAGTTACGGTCACAGTCGCTGACCCGCGACAGAAGCAGTCGGTTAGTCTGTACTGTGGAGTACATCCAGCAATGCATCGTTTCATTGAAGACAGAGTTCTTGTAGTTCAGGACTTTAGTGATGATGAAGTCCGTCATCTGGGCTTGTTTCTTACGCCCGACCTTAGCACTGAATGATGATAGACATTCAAAGTCCACCGCATCGTCTTCTAAGGTTATTGGAGCGATGATGTCTCCGTTGGTTCTGCAGTCTTTGAAAGTGAGCCTGAATGTTCTGTCCGATGTGTGGAGGATGTTCCCACTGCAGGAGACACCAGAGACAAAGATTGTTCTGATGTGATTGTAAGATGGTAGGATGCAGGTGTCCCTTATGAAGGTGCTGCGCTCAATGTGTACCAGGTTAAACCACCCATGAGGCATGGTCCTGAAGGTTTCACGCAGGTTTATCGGATGTGTCCTGAACTTGTTACTTGTCGGGCAAGCCAGGCTGCCATAATCAGGATTGGGCGACTTTGAAAGTTTGTCGAAGAGCTTCCAGTCGACTGTGATAGACGTACTGAGGCGAATGGAGAGAATTGAGGTTGTCCTGGTTGCAATTTGGATGATGACTAGTCTTGGGCTGCAGCCATTGTCAAAAGTCTGAATATAGACATACTCATTGAAGTGACTGCCCATGCCATGGGAGTGCTTGGGGTTCACACAGGTCGACTTGCCGAATAACTGGTACTTGCCGAGTGAGGGCATGTGGATGAAGCGGTCAGTGATGGTCACCTTCTCCTCACCCTGACTGTAGGTGTCCTTGTAGAAGACGCCGCGATACTTCTCAGGGAGGCTGACATTCCTCCAGGGCATCCTCCAGGGGCAGGTGTGGCATGTGTACCTGCAGTAGGAGCTCCACACCCGGTCACACCCCTGTACTGGAGGGATGAACTCATTACACACCGGGGAGTCGTTACTGCAGATATCAGCGTTCGGGTCCTTGTAGCGGTTCAGCACCATGCGTCGCACACTGTGGCTGTGACTGGTGTTCACGGTAGAATCACAGACACCGTCCACAAACAGATGAGCTGTGAACTGCTCTCCATGTTTGGTTGGGTACCTCATACAGAGCAGGTCAAAGGCCATCAACTCCCTGAACAGCAGCATGTAGGTGTATGTCTCATCCTGCCAGTCACCCAGGCAGTACAGAGGGTACCCTGTGTAGACTGCAGGACAGTCTGAGCTCCCACCCAGAATACCCAGACCTTCACCTCGCTCGCACTCGTTCTCAAGTTTCACCGACACCGGTGCTTTCGGAGTGGCTTTACACATGGGTCGCTCGTTCTCGAACCACTGACTGAGCACATAGCCCCCGTCAAGAGGACATGCCCGGTACTTTAACTTCTCGTTCCTTGGTTCGGTCCAGAACGTATCCTGATCGTAGAAGTAGACGAGCGGGGCGTCCATGAGGATGAGCCGGTCCTCCCGGCAGACCTCATCCGTCTTGTAGTACATCTTCTCACCCAGCTTAAGCTGCACCACGTTAACGCTCCTGAAGATGAACTTGATACATGTGTAGTGCATGAACTGGTCCTTCTCAAACATACCCACCATGTAGGCATCCCTGCCCACGTGCTTCATACACCTGTATGTCATGACCCGGCCCGCCGGTCTCCAATGGTGCTTACTGGTGATGAGCTCAATGCGCATGTCTCTACCCCTGAAGTCCACCTTCCGGCGGAAGTGACGGAATGATGATGTATGATCAGGTGACATAATCCGCCAATGGTGTTTTACCTCAGATAGCGTCTCAGGGAAGGAGCAAGTCTGGGTAACCTCCACAATGGATACACATATGGAGAAGACCAGAAGGATGTCCAGTCCTCTCAGGGTTAAACTCATCTTGCAGCTTTTCTGTTCCTCTATTGGAGTATGATTTGGTCCAGGAGGGCCTCTGTAAGGAAGGACAACCAGATTAAGTTCGTGTAAGGTGAGAGAGGACTTAGTGAATACAACCAGGTTAAGTCCAAGTATTTGTAAGGCCAATGTATAGTGGGATTTCCATACACGTGATCTGTTGGCGGAGTGTATCAAACGAGTCTTGTGTGCCCTCAAAGGTCAAAACTATAGTTAACAATAGGCGATAATGGTACACACACAGAAAAGTGAGAGTCATTGTCGCTAAAACCAGGTAGTTTTAGCGACAATGACTCTCACTTTTCTGAGGGTGTAGTGCAGATACGTTGTGTAATTTTCCTGGATAGAATTTACTCTCCGAGGACAATATTTGTAGAAAGGTTTAAGAACAGTATAACTGTATCAAAGCTAGGCAGGGTCAATCCTTTTCTTGGCACTAGATAAATAAATGAACACCAAATTCAAACCACAAACTCGATTTGAAATGGATATAGCTATCAAATGAGGTCAAGCATATTGAGTTAAGTTTTGCTTCTCGAAAGTAGACATTGATACGATGTTGTCCTGCCACATAAATGCCAATGTTTATTTCTTTAACTGCATGTAATAAGTAAATCGAAAGTGTATCAAGAGGTCCTTGGGTTTCTATGAATAAAATTATTGTACTTCTACACTTTCTCCGACTATCATACCAGGAATTTCGAATCAATCTTATCTAAAACCACTTTTCTTCATGCATATGGCATTTTTCGCATAGTGAAATATTTACCTCAAGGTGAAAAGTAAATAAGGCATTTAGAAATGTATAATACTTAAAAATAGATACTAGTATACGAATTGACCCCACCTGCCCTGAACACTATATAAAATATGACAATGATGAAAGAACATAGAAGCCAATAATGTATTTATAAAGGAAATGATATCTTACCTCTATAACTCTGACCTTTAGTAGTTGTTGTGACTGAGTGAGGGCCTATTGCAGCCAGTCATGTGATCAGCAGCTGGTAGAGTCCCTGTATGAGTCTGTGTATGATGACTGATAGGCACTGCTCCCACCACCACCTCCTCCAGCACCACTACTATAGTAACTACCACCGCAGCTCCCTCCTGTAGCCTTTATACACCCTCCTCCTAGTCCTACCCAGCAAGGCCTCCCTCCCTCCCTCCCTCAGTGCTGGCCGTCCTATGGGGAGAGTGGGCGGGCTGCTTTGTGCAGTATAGCTCCCAGTGCCTGTATACAGGGCTATAGAGCGTCCACTATAGGTAGGGGTCACACAAGGTATCCTCTGACACCTGCAAGCAGTGTCACCTCTGGTATGGGTTTCACAGGGTGAGTGGAGCTGTATATGGAGGTGATGTTGGGAAATCACCCCTGTTAGTTGCCACTGCTCTGTGAAATCAGACAGGTGAGGAGGCTGAGGTAAGCCGCCGATATAGGCAGCTTCCCACCCTACCTGCGTCTGCTACCTGTAAAAACTTTTTTTTATTTAAAAAAAGACTCAGCCAAAACCAAAACAAAATAAATTTTTAGTGCAAGTCGAAAGATTGAAGAAAATGACTGAAACAGAAATGGATGTTATTGATCCCTAATCCACCCTACCTGCGTTTCCAACTTCAAAAAAGGTTCACCCAAAACGAAAATAAGATACATTTTTGTAACTACAGTTGGAAATATAAACAAAAAAATGAAGCCAAACATGAGTCAGAAAAAGGGGGTTATTTATCTTTGAATGTTTCTTACTTTTCTGTAATTCCCCATTGGAATGTGGATGTTGGGGAATCCTATTATGGAGTGACCCTACTGTAAATTGGAGCAGGGATAATTTATTAATGGATCAGATAACCCATAAGGTCCCATTGCATTAGTCATAATACCTCCAGCCGAATAGTCCATGAATAAATAAAAAGCCCATAATCTCAAACCAGGTCAACACACGAAGGAATCTAAGGTACATTTAAGTGCCAGTATTAACTGTATCAGTGATAGAATCTCCCTGAGGAGAAAGGCGCAAATCCTAAATTCTTCATACAAATATAGCATATATAGGTGGGTTCAGTGAGAACAGTTAAGGTAAGGTCTACAGTTACGGCTGTACCAATTGGCTTATTAGGTGTGTGGGGGGAGTGGCAGGCCATCAGGTGTGGAAGGGAGGTCAGGTATTAAAGGCAGTCTGATGCTGCAGCCTCATTTTGCCAGAACAGCAAAGGGTGTATTTGACAGGCATTTGCTGTAGAATTGCTGCTGTCCTGAAGCCATCACGTGCCATCTGCCACACTATCCTACAATCATTATATTTCACAATGTATTCCCTTTCCTATTGCAGCAATAACACATGTACATTAAATTCTAGCACCTGATGCTGCTTGAAACATTTATAATCTTTCTTGTGGATGGCTTGATTTATCAGCATCAAATTTGCCCCGAGGACTTTATGATGGGTAACTCTAGCACGTCTACTACCTGAGCATGTAATAAAGACATCCTCCCACGCATCCTCCCACGCAGCCACATCTGTGGCTCACTCGCCTTGCTCGCGCCCCACCCATACGCACCTATTATATATTGTGCATCAATTGCCTGCCTCTGAAGTAACCTTTATAGCCAGTTGTCTCACAAAATGTCCACGAGATCGAATTCCAATAATATGAAACCATTTAATTTTAGGACTATGTCAGGTTACCAGTTAAAGCAATTCTATATACATATATATTACATTTAGCTTACTTAATTGAGTCTTGCCCTGGAGGAGGGGACATTGGGGGGGGGGGGGGGGGCATTGAAGCCACAGGTGTGTCTATCAATGCTAGTAGGCCCACAATGGTTTAGCTCCAGCGGGCATGAGTAATTGCATTAGTAGCTCGCTCCTCACGGCTCCCAAACGTGGACCCCGCAGGTGTAAATATAGAACCCCTTAACGAGATGATCGCTATTTGTGGATGGGTAATTCCGATCTGAATAGTGTTATTTCTGCCACCCGAATACCATAAATTAGCCATTCATGTCAGGGGTAAATGGATTGAATGGCCTTATACTGAGTGTTATATTGATTGTAGCCATTCCCTTCTGTGATGAATCTGTTTTAAGATCTGTGTGTATTCATATGCAATTCCATTGTTATCCATGTAATTCAATTCAATTCTTATCAAAAGGTCCTGGTGTTTTTGACATTCAAGTGTAGAAAAAGAATGAAGGGCCCATGGCAGCTCTACTCCATAGAGACTCGTTGATGTTCATAAATGACTGATGAGCAGACAGATAGGCCTTTATAAAAGGGGAGGTGTTGAGACCTTTTATACCCTCATACTGCTGTATATGCGGGTATTTGACATGCATAGACATGGGCAGGGGTGACGTGGTTATATTATGGACATGTATGTTTCATTTTGAGATATCCTTTTCAGATAAGAAATACCTATCTAATGAATGACATATATGATGTATCTGCCAGAAGCAATTGCAATCATTGCGATGGCTCATTGATATCAGAAACTTTTCCATTTGTATAATGGTCTCAAAGGGCATTCGCCCTCGTATAAATGTTAGCCAATAGCAGAGCACTGGAATTTGATAGTTTGTCTGCTCAGGTCCCCGCGCATCAGGATATCTTAACCTATCTCACATTGCATATGATATTGTGTTATATCAAATCAAGCTATGTCAGCATTCCCAGCATCCAGCTAGAAGACCCGCTTCCTTGTCACTTAGACAAGTTTTTGACTGGTTTATTTTATGACCGTCACTTGGGAAGAGTCTGGAGACAAGTTTACTTTTTGAGTGTAGATCTGAGGAGGATGGGGAGTGACGGTAGGATACAGAGCTATACCCCTTGGTCTTTTGGGAACATTCAGAATTCACATATAAGGGTTTTGCTGAGGTCGTGTATATTTCCCTTTGTCATTCATCTACTTTGTTCTAATATATAGCCCAACTATATATATCTTCACAAAGATCACTAGGGCCTCCAGGATCAAGCGACCGCCCACTCCCTTTAGTAAATCACGACATTTGGGAATGTTCCCTTTGGTATCCAACCCGGGGTATCCAATCCGCTGATGTGAATATCTCATGATACAACATAATGTGTCCATCATGTTGACATCCGTCTCATCAATAGTATAGCACTTTGGGTTACCGAATACTCGGCAAGAGCACAGGGCCTAATTATCTCGGCCTTAACGATACGATCGCCGTGAAATACAAATTTCCAATTCATACAAATATATACATTGTCAAGGATGATAAATCCAGAATGGGATCAATCTAAATCTGACTAGAATGTGTTATCCACTGTTGGAATATCATATTTAGGGAATGAGTGACAATCAGCATCTTATCCACGGACATTAAGTGATATGATAGGAGTAATTGGAACCCATTGACAGGCCAGTCATCGCGTATTCTGAATGGCTGGCATGACATAGTGTACTTTGCAATTACCATACTAGGCTTACATATGCCAATCAGATGACATATTTAATAGCTAACTAGAAGATAGTCACAGTGATTGGAGTAGCTAGCAAATAAACTATGGTCTTAGTTAACATCCCGGTTCATTTTCGAACCTCAATCATCGGATATAGCAACGTAAAGCTACAATGCATTATAGAGCACACATCAAAGTGGGACATTTAAAACCCACCTTCAGATCCTTCTCAGACATACTATAGTACATTTCTTCTGTAAAAGGTTAAAAAAAAAGATAAAAGCCCTGCGACTATTGCTTCCGTGTTTATACACCTACATCCGGTTTCCCATAAGCAATTGCTGCCCAATGCGGAAGTAGCAGCAGCCATTGGCTGAGTGAAAGGTTGGTCTTCAACACTGTAGCCTCTGTCAGCTTTAAAAGGGCCTCAGGTTGTCACTTTCCCTTTTAGTACAAGAGGCTGTGCGATATACTGTGTCTCTTGTGAGATGGCGATACATAGTACATGAGGATAACTTTAAAGTACACATTGGGAACTTAAATCGAAAAAGCAGACCCGCTTTGTTGATTTATCTCTCAATAGAGTAAGACAAAGGTGACCAGTTAGCCTCAAAAGAAATCAAGGCCTTCCTTGCTCACTCGCTGAGTGCAGTTGAAGTGACATTCTCACCACTGGTCTAAAATATAGTCTTTTTTCAGTATAGCTCTGGTCAAACTGTGAAAACATGCATGGCATGTTAGTGGTGAGTGTAAATCTTTAATCCATGCTAGTGCCAAGGTGCAAAGTCTTTACTACCGCAACGCATTGTGGCTCCATAACTCGTGATAAAAGCTGACTCCAATTAATTCAATGCTAAAAGGTTTCAGCTATAGAGCAATAGCACAGGCTCAATTCTATCAGAATTATAATGCCACCCTGATTATGACACCACACCCAGTAGTGGCACAACTTACTCTACCACTACCACCATGTGCCAAGACCGCAGACACAGACTCTAAGAAAGAGCAATGGCAGAGGCTCTTAAGGAGGTGAGCTGCTCCAGGATGTCAATAGAGCGACTCACGACAGCATCCGAGCGGTTGGTAGCGGGCCAGACGGCACATCCTGGTGTAGAGGGGTAGGACGACACAGTGGGGGGTTGGGCTACCTGCATACACATCCGCCTGCCCCAGTGAGCCATAACATGGCGTATATCCATAACCCGAGGGTGATTTGGGAGGGGGTGTATCCGGTATGTATAGGTTCCAGGGTGAGTGACTGGTGGTAGAAGAGTGGCCCCTGGGCGAGTTTAACGACCTTGACCCGCTGCCCCTGTGCCTGCCCTATAATGTAGATTATTACATGGTGTCACATGCTGGTGTTCCCGCTGGATACCAGCCAACACGACTAAAACTCCCTGCGCACTTAGTGGTGTAGTGTGTAGGGACGGATTGAAAGCCTGTCAAACTGTCCATACAACAGGATAAAAGGGCGGGTTGGATCCATCTTTCTCGGGGACAGTCAGTAGGGTCAGCAGGTACAGAGACAGGAGTGGGTAGGGGAAGGGGGTATCACATTTCTTTTTGATATTCAGTAAAATTATATTCACACACAATTCTATTGCTATTTTTTGCAATAATCTCTAAATCCTTAGTAAGTTTACAAATATAATAAAGATGTACATAAAATATTGATGTAGAATATTGGTTTCAGGGAGCATTTCACTTGAAAGCAACTTCATATATATATATATATATATATATATATATATATATATATATATATATATCGTATAATGCTTGCTTGCATGTTCAATGTTTTTTCCATGGCGGCCATGATCTCTTCAGGATCCTTTGCTCAAAGCTAATGTGTCTGGATACAAAGTGGTCAGATCCAGACAACAGGGGTAGAGGTCCTTCGGGTAAAATGTTAAAGAATTCCCAACAACAATGCTCTCCCTGGATGACTTGTATTGACATAGTAAGAGTTATCAAAATAGTAAATTTTCTTTATATCCCTCAAAATGGCCTCTTTATGATCTTGACTATGCCTTTTAAGAATGTGTCCTCCTGCACATGTTGATGTTTTACTTCCTTCCATTCTTTAATACATCACATTATATCTGGCATGTGAAATATTTTAGTAGTTCGTTATATCCCGGTTATATCCCATGATATATAGCCTTGGGGCATGACTCACCCAGGGGGTGTTTCATTGTATATGTCTCATTATTTTCTAATTCATGGTGATCCCAAATGAGGCTGAATACCTTGCTACAGTTTTACAACTATATGTAATCCATAATGAAAATGCAACCAGACCTGCAATCAAAGTAATCAAACTATTAGAACCAATGGAATTAGCGATTTGAAAGAAAGCCTATGAAGTCTCATCATTAGCAATAGAACAATAGCCACCACGCAAGCAGGATCGACAATAGAGAACTCGCAACATTGGCAATAGGGCATTGGACTATAGTCTCTACATTAGCAGAATTAACAATGCAGATAAAGCTTCCTTGCGTTTACAATAGTTTCAACATCAGCAGAACAACATGGGTCATTATGGGAAAATGCTGTGCAAGCAACATTGGGGATTTAGGACGGCAGTATCTAAATCAGCAGCTTGCAGAGCTGAGCAATTGTCCTGCAAAGTCAGTTATACTTATAGGGGAGGGGGTGTACCGATAGTATAAGAAACCTTGGTATGAAAAGCTCTGTTGCATATGGAAAATAATAACATGAGAAGAATCTTATTTTAATATCATATCTACATGTCTGATTAGATGTGCCTCAGCTTACTGCTCTCTCTGAATATATTGAAAAGCCAAATGTCGTGGTTATTGTGAGTGGACACCGGCTTCAATGATTGCACGACTAGTATGAATATAGAACTAGGTGGAACTCAATAACAGGGCGATCTTACAATCGTGAAGTTGTCGTGAGTACAAATATTATATCTGCGGAACAATTAGACATGATGTGTTCTCAAATGGCCATATCCACCATATTACCTCAGGGTGTCCTCTTGGTCCATTGAAAAGTCGCAGAACTCTGGATGAATTGTGTGCACTTGATATGCCAAACATGTTCTCAAACCTTCTGAAATGTATTATTGTAATTGTCAATCTATGTATATCAAGTTACCTGGGTGAAATAAATATTTTCCCTCAAAATGAATTTTAGAAATGTGTGCTCATGTTCTGAAATTATCACATTGCAATGAATAAGCAGACATTACATACATCGTGTTCAAAGTATAATGGTGTCTGTATGTCCATTGTGAACCATGTCTGTATTGCCACGCTTGTACGAAATGTTTTTCACCTTGCAGGACATTCGGTCCTGCAGATTTGTTATACTGCAGGCCCGGCTAAATGTTTGCAGGCCCGGATACCCAGAGGAAATAATTGTATTAAAAAAAGTATTATAAAGCTAGCGTCTACATAGGCAGTGATGATGAATAGAGGTTAATGTTATATTCAAATCATTTGGTATAATTTTGGGTAACTTTCTACAAAATATCCAGGCTTTCTAGTTTACTCTTTAGAAACCTTAATAATGGTTTGATTTACAAGCCGTGAAAACTGGCATGTAGACAAGGATCATGGCCAGCCATTGGGGCCGGCAGACAGAGATTTTCTGCCGGACCAGCAGCCTTTTAGCCGGCTATAGCCAGTGTCCAGCAGGTTTTCGTATAGATTGCGTTTGTATTAGTCTGGATATAGAGGCGTCAGAACACTATCATACCTCAAATAAGCTGTCAAGCTTTTCCTTGATTTTAGACATGCGTAGAACTCCTCAAAGATTTATTAAATATAGCCTATAAATAGTATCGCCCTGTCTTCTGATTTAGGAAAGTCGACCTGACTGATATAAAAGGGGAAAACAATTTACTACTCTGGAAGGGGGGGGGCAAAGAAACGTTTGCACACTCCAGATCCACCATCCATGTTAAGTCCAGGCAGTACCGTGGGTTAATCCAACACAGCAAAAGATAATGTTCTTATTTCAAGAAACTAAGATAAATAAACTCGACTGGCGGACAAATGACTAGTTTTAAGAAAAAATATTTGATTAAAACTAGTCATTTGTCCGCCGGGCGAGTTTATTTATCTTAGTTTCTTGAAATGAGAAAATTATTTTTGGCTGGGAAGCGAGCATCCATACCTTACATCTGACCCGGGCTCCTCATTGGGATTCCAGTCGTGGCGGATACATACCGCCAGGCTGATAATCGATGATTCATCCCATTCTAATACACTCTGTACAGCTAGGGGAATCCCCAATTTCCAGGACATATTCCATATTGGGTTAATTCACTAAACTTTAGCCAAGGTCAATAATGTCTGGGTGTCTGAATATCCAACTCGATTTACATGTAGGCTTCCGATATTGTCCCCAGGGAAAGTGGTAATCTCCTTGAGTAGATGAGTGGTGAATTAAATCTCCCTGGGTAATTATTCTCAAGATTTCCTCGGGGAATTGGCTCCAAATATCAGTGCATGATCTACTAATAATACATACATATTTGTCCATTTGCATTGTAATTAACGATAATATGTTTGTTTGTACACGGATATGGTTCATAGGATATTCATTTCACAGCAATGTCCGGGCAACCATTCACACGTATTGTCTATACGATGGCTGTTCATGTATTTCTGCTGCAATCTCATTTACTTCAAATGTCAAGAAGATCTCTGATAGTTCTCTCATATATGGTGTATTGCATGTCATTCAAGGGAATAAGAGATATAAGTATTCGTGGCATGGAGGTAAATGTGTCTGTGTAACTATACCTCGGTCCTTGCCCTCTACTCCTTTAACCCTTTAAGGATGGCATAGTGCATTAATACATCATGCCCTTGGTCATCATGATGCATGAATACACCCCTGGTGAGTAACTCGCCAGTGCTGCATTCAAGCATCATGCTGACCCTACAGTTGAGACACTCCCGTATAGGGTCGGCCTGTTGCACCAATGCAGCACCGGCGAGTTACTCGCCGGGGCTGCATTGCTGCATCATGATGACAAAATGGCATAAGCCCTTAAACATAAAGGGTTAAGGGCCTCATAGTGCTGTAATTTACGACAAATGTCCACAATTGAGAGTCTACTTGTCAGGGTCGCACTCATGCATCATACGGACCCTTCAAGGGTGTTTCAACTCATTATGGTCAACATGATACTTGAATTACTCGCCATGGCTACAATTGGGAATTAAGATTATTCACGTACAGGGCAAAGTGCAGTCCTAAAATGTCACTTGTGGAGATGTTTTAGGCTCACTCCCTTATGTCTGCGAAGATTGTTTCAGAAATCATATTGAAATCCTTTATTTCTCCGGCTGCAATGGCTTGATTCCTATTTCAGTTGAAGGGCGGGATAACATCTGTTATCATCCCTTGGCTGACTTGATAATTAAACAAAGAGAGAACAGTACATGGTGGTGATAAAACTAGCTGACTGTCCTAACCAAAAAGAGATCAAATGCAGCCTGACCAAGACAAATCCACTACCAATATCATAGTGGTAGTTTAAAAAAAAGAGTGTTTTATTGGGTAAAAGATATCAAATACAAGAGTAGATGATTCATCCTAGCTTAGGCGCATTGCCTTGCTTCCGCTAGGTTACTTGGGGCTTCCTGTGGAAAGATCTGAGAACGAGAGTAGTAACCCACCTCTACATAATATTACTTATACTCGAGCCGGTTTAGCCTGATGAAAACGGATGCTTCCATAATAATCATAACACTTACATAATGTGTGGATGGTCGCACCTTTACAAACTCAATGACCCATCACTCCATATACTACTCACACACAGGATGGATGGTAGCCTGCTAAAAACCCATCCCCCCATATACTACTTACATAGTGAGATGGTAGCCTGCTAAAACCCATCTCCCCATATACTACTGATATAGTGGTTGGATGGTAGCCTGCTAAACCCATCTCCCCATATACTACTTACATAGTGGTTGGATGGTAGCCTTCTAAAAACCCATCTCTCCATATACTACTTACATAGTGGTTGGATGGTAGCCTGCTAAAAACCCATCTCTCCATATACTACTTACATAGTGGTTGGATGGTAGCCTGCTTAAACCCATCTCTCCATATACTACTTACATAGTGGTTGGATGGTAGCCTGTTAAAGACCCATCTCTCTACATGCTATCTACATACTGAATGGATGGTAGCCTGCTAAAAATCCATCTCTCCATATACTACATACATACTGGGTGGATGGTAGCCTGCTAAAACACTATCTCTCCATATACTACTTAGAAACTGGGTGGATGGTAATCTTAAAACACCATATCTCTCAATATGCTACGTATTTCTTTGGATGGCAGCCTGTTGATAACCCATCTCTCCATATACTACTCACATATACTGGATGGATGGTAGCCTGGTAGTGGTAATCACCCATCTCGCTATATATACTGCTTGTAATGCTAGGTGTAATGCCATCGTCTAATGAGAACTCATCTCTCTTCTTACGTGCCAGATGACGATGGTCAGGTACTACTGTAGATGACTGGTGGCGCCATCCAGTGTACAAGCGCCACACTATGTCACATAATCGAAAGTGAAAAAGAAAAAATAATGAGGAGGGGGACAGAGGTCCCGATGTTTATTATACCAACACTTTAACTTTATGCGGGATATATGCCATATGGAAAATAAACCAAGCCAAGTTCCCTGCTTGATGAGGAGAACGCCCCACCAACCCAGCAATAATCATTACATGTACCATTAATGTACCATTACTAGTGTTTCATGTGGTTTAGAGAATCTCGGAGCCACGAAACGTGGCTCATATCTAACCCGCGAAATGCTCCCAAAGATAGAACATTTTAGCAAGGAACAAGAGACATGTTGCACTTCAATCGTTTATTATTGGGGATGGGGCCTGCCTGTTCGGAGCACGCCAATTTACCTGTTGCGTATTGGTAGATTGGGTCGGATATACAAATAAGTAAATGTTACAACGGACAAGCCTAGGCCCACAGTTGACACAGGATACATCTGTAACAGTAATGGATTATGTATGCTCATAACATCTGTGTATTTTATACAATAACAGTCAACTACATTTTGTGCTGTTACGTTCAATTCAATATTTGTGGTTCGCATAGCAATGTGGTGTATATGTGGAGTATTTTGGGATTATGTTTGATGTACATGTACATGTTTTACTACATCTAGCAATATAGGGTATATACGTCTATGGATATGTTTTCTTCAGAAATAATAAAACATGGATTATATATATATCATGTCCATATTCCACCAACTGATATTCTAGACTACAGGATGGAATATAGTATAGCATACTCGTAGGGACAAAACCCCAAAGGTGCCTAAACATGTAGCCTACACATCTTGCAAAAGCGTAGTATATCGAATCTAAAGTGTATAGTAGAGATACCAGGGGCTGTGCCCCCGTTATGGCTCAGTCCCCATTCTGCATGGTAGTTGTGCCCCTGAAATTGCCTTCCTTTTCTTCCCCATCTCCCATAATTCTAAAACCTATCCACAATGCCAGCTATAGGTATAATTATATTGTAACAACAGCTGTCGAATTATGTGGGATAACTATGCTCATTTTAAGATTACACAGCTCGTATTATGCAGAATATACATATTCAAAAACGTATGTCTGGGCACCTTTGTGAGTTCGTCCATACTTGCGTATAATGCCCTGTCTCTGTGAATGCACTGTTCAAATGCATCACACGGATATATTGCATGTTTATAAGTCTGTCTTTAGTGCTTTTGACAATTTCACAAATACCGATTTAAACATTTGTTAAGTCAAAAGGACATCCCTGATATATTTGGCAAAGTCTGCAATACTGTCTGCTTGCTGCCATTATGAAATGTCTGTCTTAAAGAAATATTTGCTGAAATTTCTCTTTTTGAATCTGTCGTTGAGAATACATAATTGGGTGAATTGTTCTGTGTATATACTTGATAGAAACAGTACACTTATCATACCTGTACAGCTATCCACTCATATTATTATTATCATGCACAAAAGGGACGGGAAACTTTCATATGGATAAACACAGAATTGCATATAACGTAATATAAATACAAATATTGATTGGAAGGACGGGGTACAGCAGGGATTAGACATGTTAACTATTACAGTGAAGTGTTTACTAATTAATGAAGTGTGTGTTACATAATAAAATATTCCTTCCGACAGAGAAGTCAGATGCATAATTTGAATAACATGATATATAGGTGTATCTTCCATACATATGCATGATCCATAAGATTCGTGGTGTGTTACAACTATTCGAATACAGTGTAGTTGCATGTAGAGTGTATATCATTTAAGCGTCATAATTTATGACAATGCAATGTTACAATTTAACAGTTGGCAAACAAACACATTCCAAGATTGTCACAGATTGTAACAGTCTCACATAGTCCATCTGACATCTACATACAAACGCTGTACCACGAATCCATATAATAACAGTGAATCCTATACTCGTTACTTAAAATATATGCCGTATCTTGATCCCAGTATTAAAATAGTTGCCCGTCTCATTTTAATTGAGATGGCAATCTCCTTGTGATAATCTATTAATATAAACTGTCAACATTGTCAAAACTATTTGTGGCATAGATCAATCTATTTCCTACTTATCACAATCACATTTAAACCCTATTCAACGGTCGATTTTGTGTTTAACTTGACATTTTTAAACAAGAAATAGAGCCAGTGTTTGTCACTAAGGCCACCTTTTTTTGATAACTTGGATTACAGGCTTTTGGCTCCAAAATTTTGGAAGGGCAGAGCCAAAAAAAAAGAAAAAAAAAGCTGCCCTACGGGGGGCACCAGATCACAAAATTTCCCCAAGGGCAGAGGCAAAAAAAAAAAAAAAAATGCATGGAAAATCTCATTTCTGGGCAATCTAATGATGATATATTGAGAATTATCCCCAATCTGAAAGGCCTAATTCTACCTTTTTCTGATTAACATGTACTTATTTTTTTTGGGTAAAATTCTCAAAAAATCTCGGAGGGGAAAGGTCGAAAAAAACAAAAAATCTTTTTTTTTTTGCAAAATGCCAAAAATCTCGGCGGCTGATCCGTAATCCAAGTTATCAAAATAAAACGGCCTAACAGGAAGGCATGGAAAATTTATTTGGTATGATTATTTAAGTGTTTCCATCACATCCTGTTGCATGAACTGGAGGTATTCCAAGACCCCTTATGGCAGTGCAGTTTTAACCCATCCATGCTGAGCCTACTGAGGTTATTGCCATTGCCTGAATACAACACAGAATATAGAGGAGGGTTAGTGCTGACGGTTCCCCCACCTAGTGGGGTTGCAGGGAACTAGTGTTAAAGTGCTGCCCTCTGGCAACGTGTAGTAACAAGTGGGATAACATCAGATAACATAGGGCTCTCTATAAAGCTATTTCAAGGTGTTTGGGGTGGTTTATCTGAAACTTTCCAGAACAATGTTCTTTTGTGTATTGAGTACATAATTCCAATGCTTGACAACCCTAAATGCTTCAATGAAGAGTGTCCAGCAACAATAAAAAGCACAATCATTCAACACCCCAAGCCCCCAAGCCCATTGGTAGCTACCACCACGCATTATGTAATGTCCATACATGTGTAAAATTGGAAAAGAAAAATCAATTTATCTGTCATTAGGAATAAACTATATGCTTTTGGCGGCTTTAGTACGTAAAATACCTACTGTTTGGCCTTGATGTTTACGGGTTTCTTAAAGGTCACCACCTATAACATTGTTTACACTAGGGGACATACAATCTCTCAGATGAACACCTTGTTGATATGGAATAGATTGAAATGGGGAGATGGGGTGAATTATTATGTTTATCATAATAGAAAGTAGAGTGTGATGTCGTGTTGGACATTGTGTCGCTATTGCAAAGACACAATCTTTCTTCCAAATATAGATATGAAGCGCAAAGGAAATGTCTTTTTGGTTGACACTGAAAAGAAAGTAGTGTACTGGTAGCAATTCCCTGGGAGCAATTCGCGTCACTCATAAGTAGCAGTGTTGTCTGTCTTTTAGTTGTTTTTTATCTAGAAATAATGTTGTGATTTATGTAGATTCTGATTTTAAAACTCTAATATCTAAGTACAAAGATCTGAAATGTTGGACACTAAACACATCAAATAGCCCATTATATCACATCTTGGTCAGAACAAGCAACATTGAACATGCTTTAACCTTGCATTGGTAGTTGATAATAACTGTTGAGTATATGTGTAAGCAATTGCTAACACACTGCAAGCTGCAGGCAACACCAATAGGCATAACAGATGTCATAATAATGGACATAACACATTATATATCACTCATAAATTGTAGCATAATAGGTCACAATAGTCTTAAATGTCTCGTAGCAGACACTGGCAAGATAATAAATTGGAGAAATGATTAAATATTGCTTTTGTTTGAATTGATCCACAATCTCAGTCCCCATACTGAATCCGGTTGAGTCGCTCCTTCCATGGGAGGAAGCCATCCAGGGTTAGCAACTCCTTCAGCCGCCTAGGCAGAGCCAGAGACTCAACCTTCTTCATGTAACTCTTGTAGCCAAGGCTCTTATTCACAACAGTTCGCGACACCTCAAACAGAGTGTGAGGACTGCGTAGCCGGCGTTCTAACCATGATAACTCTTTATCAATGTCAGGATTACTTCGCGTCTCTGCTACCTCTTCCAGGAACTCAGAAACTCCTGCCAAGCTGCAGCCAGCATTCACAAGTAGTTTATAGATATTGGTGTCCTCATCATTGCAGGCTTCAATGACTGGAGACACTCCATTGGGACCTTTAACACTCGAAATGGTCAAGTCTATGTTTGCTCGGAGAACCATGCGGACAGTCTCGATGCACCCTGACTCGACAGCCTGGAGTAGTGCAGTGTCCCCTTGTTCAGTGATGATATTGGGATTAGCTCCAACATTCAGAAGTGCTTGTCCTACCTGAGGCCAACACTTGATGTAGTTTATAAGCGGTGGTGAGCCAGTTGCGCGTAGCGGTAAATTGGGATCTGCTCCCCCTTTGACGAGCCTCCCCAGCATGGCCATTGGCATGATGTACGGTCCCTCCCTTAGCAGCAGGTGTAGTGCTGTCATCCCACTGTGTTCTACCTGGTCCACCTGTATCTGTGGGTGCTCCAGCAGCATCCTCACCACCTCCAGCTCTCCACTCGTCACAGCGTCCATCAGCGGTGTGCGGCCATCTTGGTTTTGCTCGTTGATGCCATCCCCGACTTTCAACAGATAACGCACACAGGACACAAGCCCTGTTTGAGATGCCCAATGCAGAGGTGTTCTTCCCTTCCAGTCTCTCAGATGCATTTCAAAGTCATCCCAGCGAAGAAGTGTCTCGGCTACTTCAGAATGACGAATGGCGACCGCTTCTTGAAACGGTGTCACATTGGAGAAGTCTTTAGCATTGCAGGGCGCTCCCTTTTCAAGCAGCAGTTTTGTGCAGGAAACAATGCCAGTGCGAGCTGCCCAGTGCAATGAGGTTTTCCCTTTTAAATCTTGCATGTTCACATCAAGTCCATGGTGCTGAAGGATATGTGTGGCTACCTTGATCTGCCTCATAGCCAGGGCATCCATCAAAGGGGTGATGCCCTCTTTGTCCTTGGCATTGATATTGGAGCCTTTCCTCAAGAGAAACTCCATACCTGCAGTGAACCCACTCCTGCAGGCCCAATGTAGGGGTGTCTTACCCTTGACATCTTTCACATTCACTGACTGTTGTGAGAAGAATACACACAAGGTCTCCAAGTTGGTATTGGTCACTGCCAGAGTCCATGGTGCACAGCCATTCTTGTCCATAGCCATGAGATCAGCGCCATTGTCTATGAGAAGGTTGAGGATGTCTGTACTGTTGAACATGGCTGCCCAGTGCAGTGGCGTTCTTCCCCAGGTGGAGTCCACACTGTCCACCTCACACTCCCTCACCAGCAGCCACTCCACACAGTCATAGTTCTTGGTCTGTACTGCTATATGCAGTGGGGTAGTCCAGGACTCATCCACAGCATTTAGATCTGCCCCTGCCTTATACAGACTATCAGCCAACACTAGGTTCCCCACCCTCATTGCAGAATGCAGGGCTGTCCCATGGGTTCCTTTAGCATTGACATCAAAGCCATGCTCTATCAGGGCATAGACCACCGAGGGAGCATTGAAGTCTACAGCTGTGATAAGGAGAGGCTGGCTGAACTTACCAGCTTCAGCCCCAGCTGATAGCAGAAGTGACACCATGTGGCCAGATTGCTGAGTCACTGCCTCCATCAGGGCATAGTTCAGTTGGTCATTAATACGACCCCCCATGAAGACCTCCAGGGCCCCCTTCTCAGCCAGAGCCTTCTCCAGCTGCAGGGCGTCGTTGTTAGCCACAGCCTCAGACATCTTGCTGTAAAGATATATGATTATCATTGCCAAAGTGTAATTAAAGCATGGAAGGTATACCATACATTTACATGATTTAAGTGATGAGGGAACACCCATATACCATAAGCTAATGTACACAGAGAAAGGAAACAGCGTCAAAGGGGAGTCCAGGTTGCCTCCAGAATGACTCCCCTGTTTAGGGGAGTCCAGGTCGCTTAAAGGAGCCTAGGTGACTCTATGGCTGACTTAAGGGATTCACCTGGGAGAGTCGTATGACCCAGAGAGCTATATGACTCCCCCAGGTGACTCCCTTATGTCAGCCAGAGAGTTACCTAGGCTCCCTTAGGCGACATGGACTCCCCTAGAGAGGGGAGTCATTCTGGAGGCAACCTGGACTCCCTTTTGACGCTGTTTCTTTTCTCTGTGTATACAGAGGCATGACAGTGCCGTTCTCATTTCATTTGCTCATTAAGGTTTTATGCCCTTATAATGATAATCATAGGAGACATCATAATATGAGTGAGTTGTAGACAGTGATACCAATTAATAACGTTCTTGTTAATGATCAGCTCTCATTTCCTTTCAGAATATGTTTATATCGGAACAAGTGTATTAGTCATATTGTGTATATATGTGTAGCGGTGGTATACTTTCTAATGACACTTACTACATGTAACATGCTTCAACCCATAATACTATCAAGCTCAGCATCCCAGCATAACAGTGCATACAATCACTCCTTTCCTAGAATTAACCCTCCCCTCTCTATAGCATTGCCAGTAGTGCGTAGATAAACCTACCTGGAGAGGCGACTCAGATGCCCCTTTAAATCAGCACTGGCTGTGTGTCTCCCCCCTCCCTGCCCCCCCTCCTGTCTCTTCTCCTGTCTCTTCTCCTGTCCCTCTCTGCTGTAGCCGAGCTGCTCCTCCCTCCTGTCCTCTGTCTGCTGAGCAGCTTCCAGCAGCTCCTCCCACAGACCAGGCTGGTAGACGAGGAAGCTGGGCTGCCTCTGGTCCTCCCGGCTTCTACTCCTGCTACTGCTGCTGTCATTCCTCCTACTGCCCCCAACCCCCTCCCCGCCCCCACCACCCCCTCCTCCTCCTCCTCCAGTGCCAGGGCGGGATCGACACCTGGCTCGCGGGGCTGCTCCAGGTGCTGTCATTGTACTGTCACCCCCTGAGCTGCTCGTTAATGACAGCAGTTAGTGTCACCTGGAGGGCAGGTGGGCAGTGGTGACCACCAGCTATTGACAGCATGGTGTGGAGTGTGTAGACGACTGATTTACCTCTGCCTGTGTGGCATTATGGTGTTTATATTGCTGCTGGTGCTGCTATTGCTGGCACCAACTCTACCACTGCCACACCCAGTAGTGCTGCCATATTGCCTGCCCACGGGGCTCGGCTAATAAACCCACCTGTGTAAGTCACAGGGGGTTAACATCTGCCCACATCTAGGTGTGTCGACAGCATAATGTCCTGAATAAATTCCATGGTGCCGAGTGTGATTGGTGCCTGATCAGTGGCTGCTATAACTGTGGAGATGATAGGTGGGTGCGACATGGTGGTATGATTAAAATAATCTAAAGAATCTGATCCACACAGATTCTGATTGTGTCGCCTCCCACGTCAACAACATGCGGCGATGATCAGCACCCACCTTGCCCCACCCCTACCCTAACCCCTCCTGTACCCGACTGGTGGCTCCATAATGGTCATCTCTGATCAGTGTCCTTGCTGGCGCCTATGTCTGTTTAACCTGTGCTGCCAGCTGTCTGTATTAAATAGCCATCAGGCTGAGGCATGTGGGTGATCAGAGGGTGCCTGTGTGGAGTGTGGTAGTGATGGCAGCAGTGGTGCTGCTGATCGGTAACAAACATATGGGTTAAGGTTGTAAGTCATACATGTTGAATGCCTACATTACCCACGAGGAACCAGCGCCTGTTCAGGCTGGTGGAAGCCACACCAGCACCGCTGGTTACCGTCGCTGGTCAGGCAGCAGCAGCAGCAGCGGCCACCGTAAACTGCTCCACTTTGAGCTGCTCTGAGCTGCTGGGGTTCCCATGCCAAAGAACCCGGATGCGGGGGAGGCAATTGGCAGCGTTCTCAAAGTGTTTATTGCGTGTTAATTGTAGTGCAAAATAAATGTTTGTGACTTCAGAGCATTAGAAAAGAGACGCATATAAAAGGGACATTTATTGTGCACCCAGAAGGACCCCTATCCTGCCCCGGTCGCGATGTTAGCTTCAAGAGTTAATACTACAGTGTATATCAAAACTGCAGGAGGTAATAAATCTACGGCTAACCCCGGGTACAAACATTGTAGTTTACTTTTGAATTGATTCCGTAGTATCTATATCCACTTATCATAGCCATGATCACAACTGTAACAGTAAACAACTGTAGTGTAATGGCTATTATAGGATACAATAACATTATTATGGATTCTATCAATCAAAGAGCTGTAATATGGTAATGGGAGGATTTGGTGTTTGAAATAGAGTGGAACCAGGCTATTGGTGATTAACCGTAATCAGCGTATAACTAGCATTCTAATACATATAGGGTTCCATGTAAAAGTTGAGGGTGGGTAGCTCTTTAAGACACATTGCTGATATATATACTTGTACCTGCAAGATAACTGTATGCAGATCGAACTAGTTAGCAGTTCTTCTATAGTTTATCGAGGAGGGGTAGAGCAGAAATCGGCAACATGCTTTATTTATAAACCATTGCTCTATTTCATAACCATGAGGATCATTTTAGCAATCAGATAGGGTATGCTGATTCCACGTATGTCCAATTTTGTTATAAATGCACCCCTTTCCTCTTGAACTGCATGGGGCCAATTATGACTCCATGATCCATTCAACTCTTAATGCGTTCACCTCACCATGGAGGACCCACATGTAACATTGCCTTTGATGGATGGTAGGGCATTTAGAAGGATAAAAGAAAGACAGGATAGACAAAAGGTCTATGGGGCTGAAATAGACTTTGTACAATTAAAAATCATAATCCCTTTAACGCTCAATAGCTTATACTTAACTACAAAGTGCCCACACTGACTTTTTTTGCAATAAAGCGGCTTTATTGCGTCTGTCAAATAGAAATGAGTAATTAGCGACTCTCCTACTTTTAACTACATCTGTCCTACAGCGTTAGGGAAATGCCAATAGTTTGCAGGCTTGAATAACACATTGAAGCTTCATATAGATGGGCTAACCATTAGAACATTCACCTGTTTAAAGTCCACTGTAAAAAGTGAAACCAAAAATACGTCCCTAAATAAACCTATGGCTAATCTAGTATGAATGAAATGCATTGTAGCCAACTTTTGAATTGTTTCCATCCCTCCAAACAGCACCCAGTAATTGAGTGTTCATTACCGGGGCAGATCTGGAGTAGTCACCAAAACACCATAAAGACACAAAATATTCTCAAAAATATCCTTGCCTTTTCTAGTGTTCTGGTCACTTCCCCAGAGAGCCTTTTCATAAGAAATGTGGTTTGCGTTAACGCTGCAAAGCTATGATAACAGAGTTACGGTGGCGTAAGTGACCAAAAGTTAATAATAAAAGATAATATTTAAGGTAACATGTTATGAAAGACTTTTGAGAAAACACAGGATGTCTAATAGTTGTGTGAATGTAACCAGTTTCCCTACCATAAATTTTATTGGGGGGTGTCTTATGCAGCTTTGGACAATTCAAATTTCCCACCAAGCATGGGAAAGCAGGGGCGTGGCAAACAGTTTCAAAGTAGGGGGGACTGAGGGGTATTTTGACCATTTTTGGCCCCGTTTTACTTGACCTTTTTGGTTTGACTTTTTTTGGGGTTGGTCAAAAGTGGGGGGGAAATGTCCCCCCCGGTTGCCACGCCCCTGGAAAGCCCAGGGAAATTTAGGGAAACATACACAAACTTTCAGTTTTTGCGATTTTGGTGAAAAAAGTCCAAAAAAAGTTTAAACATTGAATATAATTCTTACTTACAGCTGCAATGATCTCCTTTTTTATATGCGGTATTACTATGACTGTATACACATATAGACAAAGGTGCACGAGTTTCAGTCTGTTAGCTGGGTTATTTCACGAGTTGACCTTGGGCCGTATTTCACTCAGCCTACGGCCTCGTGAGGGTCAACAAGTGAAATAACCCAGTCAACAGACTTAAATAAGTGTACCTTTGTGTTTATTTTTTATGATTTTTGATTGAATCTACCAAAATTATCATAGGGGGAGCCTAAAATAGCTTATTTCCATCCCGTTTCCACCCTGTTCAAATGTAAACAAACGGCCGTTTTGATGACGTCACAGGCCGTGAAATACGGCATGGGTTATTTAACAGGGGGTGTGTAATACGGCCTTCCCTGGTTAAATCAATGGCATTGCATAAAAAATAAATGTGGCTGAGTGGGATATGCCCCAGCCCCCACGAGTGAAATACGGCAGAGAGGTATCAATGTAGTTGACATTTGCATTTATTTTTTTATTTGAAGCTATTTAATGAAGAAATCCAGCTTTTTCTTAGCCCATTGAATACGGCCACATTGTATTCAATGGGGGGCATTGAATACGGCCCCTCCTATAGTTAAGCATAGTAAATCTTGTATTTCAAAAAAATAAACCCCAATACTTTTTTCTATCAATATAATTATATTAAAAACAAATTTATCGCCACGGGTAAGGCAGCGGATAAATATACCTTATTTATGATCATGCAAATCCAGCTTATGAAAAGGCTCTCTGATCTGCGCCAGTTACAAATGTTCCATTCCGAGGTGCTGTTTGGAAGGATATTACATAATGAACTGGAACGGTAAACAGCCATTATGTACAAAAGTAATGCATGATATACAATAACGTGTTTGGGGATTCTATCAGTTGTACAGCTGAAATGGAAAGGTTGAGTGTTTGAAATTGGGCAGAACCAGACGGCTTTTATACTATTAGTGAATGAGATGTCGGTGTGCAGATCTGAGCTATAGTAAACATGGATTGGAAAGTTTTATCTAAAGCCATTATAGTGATGCATTTAGATTTAATAGGGGCAGAAAGAAAACACACGTACATGTACATCCTCAAGTACAATTATTTAACAAATTGCAGGTTGGATCTATTCATATTACAACATTTAGTATCGTGGTTAATAGAAGGAGAGCCAGTGTCTTGTTGTGTGGTGCCAGGTGCGCTGTTTTATCTTGATGTCCCTAACGCCATGAAGTTCACAAGTATTTTTGATTATTGTATTTTGAAAAATCATCTTCGTTTTGTCCAGAATTTCCTAATTTTGTCTAGGTGCATTCCATGCATATGGACCCCAAGAAATGATGTTAGGGTATGAAATTGATTGCAGCTCGTAACGCTCCAGAGCTGCATTCAAGCATCATGCCGACCTTACAAGGTTGACACACTCCCGAATGGTCATCATGATGCACGAATGCAGCCCTGGAGAGTAGACTTACATAGGGGCTGCGTTCTGGAGATTGCACATGTACTGTATCCCAAAAGATACTGTTACTTATTTAAACCGGGACTGGAAATGAGTCTCAGTTTATGGATTATACAGACAATACAAAATGATGGTGTATGCCCCAGGTTATGCACTCACACACATGAATTACTTATTATATATTATAGACTAGAAGCGAGTTGAAGGTCTTGCATGGCTGATTCATATTTCATTTAGCCTCATACCATAAAACCTCGTATATAAGCCTATAATTATATGTGAATAGTCTAGCCATTGAAAGAACTACCGAATGATTATAAGGGAGTACTACATCTGGGCTGCAATGGATTTCTCGGTGCCGTCTATAGTACTACAGGTAGTCTCTGTCTATTTCTGAGGCGACATATATGTATAGGCCAATAAAATATAGCCCTATCAGTTAATTGACTCAGGGTAACTGCGTAATATACGACGACTGAACCATGTTTTAAGACGTTTTTGTTACATAGGAGAATGTCTATCATGGGCCCTGTGTAATAGATAGACATCAGATGACCAAAGGGATAGATGGGCAAGATCGGGGCACAAATGTTTCCTTCAAAAAGAAATTAAAAATCTCTTTTTTTCCGTATGATATTGAGCTGCGATCTTTGGGTGCAAATTTCTCTCTTTTGTCTAAACTCTTAACTTCTGTTAAATTGCTACCCTCTAAATGAACTTTAGATTGAACCCAATGTTAACTGAAAAAGAGAAATGATGTTTCAGCCTAATCGGGCTGGTATTTCTCTCTTTTCATTTATAAATGCCCTCTACTTTATTGAAAAATACCCTCAGGATAATAGAAAAAACCATCTACCTTATTTAAATTAGCTTTTCAGTTTTACCTTGGACACCACTCTTATGGTTTCGATGCTACAGAAGAGGTGGAAGCGAGGCTAGCACATGCCACACGTCAAAGAGTGGCACCACTGGTACTTTCTTGCACTGTGCGAGATCTCAACGTGTGCAGACGAAATTGTACCAATTGTTAGCAACCAAAGAGTGTCCATAATTCTAGATATGGTATAACTTAAGTTATATTAAATGTTGGAGGCCGCAGCCTTAGTTTTGAATCAATGAAAGCAAAGATTACGAATCTTTGTATTTTATATCATGTGCAGACTGGCGAAATTCAGGAAGATTCACCTGTACACACTCAGAAAAATCAGCGTCATTGTCGCTAAAACCACTCTCACTTGAAAGTGTAGAGTCCACATGTCGTCCTTTCGCTACCACATTTGCCTGATGGTTAATCCCAAGGCTAGACGGCCTGATGTATGTGTAATGACTCCTTTAATTAGCCACAGAACCTTTTGTTGGTGATGATTGTACTCAAGCGATGCATTCTAGATTAGATTGAAATTCGTGTCAATATTGAACATCCCTACGTGACCTCCAAACACGGGTCTAAGGGTCGGGAATAGGCTACTGCAATATCAATTATTGAGATAGTCTGGCATATCTGTGTCATGTCTAAATATAGTGAGATTATACAGGCACGTTTTAGGACCACCAATGCTCCAATGTTGACCTAGGCATCACAGGTTCCTATGGAAACCATTCATTCTAAAAGCTGATAAGAAGGATTAATGGCGATCGCTTAATCCACATGGAATCTGGTCTTTAGAACTGAACTAGAATCTAGAAACTGAACTAGAATTATTTTGAAATTTTTACATGTTGCATTTGAATACTGGCGCATATATGTATATATATATATATATATATATATATATATATATATATATATATATATATATACATGTATATATACATATATATATATATATATATATATATATATATATATATATATATATATATATATATATATATATAATGAACCTCATTTCCTTTATTGATGTTTTTTCCGGTGTATTGGACACATGCCAACATTGGACCAAACTAGCCATCTGGGTAGCAAACACAATGTGGGGGTCTCTCCAGTGACACCTGTGACCATGTGATTGCCACGCTTCTAAGAAGAATCCATATTATTACATAAGTTCTGTCTCCTCTGGGATTGACCAAAATAATTTGACTTGAAGTAGCTATATATATGGGGAAAAACACAGAACAAACCAGATTTTGTATAATATGTGTTAACATTCCATGACTAATACGGTAGAGCAGGTTTACTTGTACATGGGGTTGTAGGCCTAGTTAATTATTGTATTTATTAGACCCCCTACCCCACCCCAACCAGCTATTTTTCGTCTTCCAATTCTAACCAAATCCTGAAATGGCACCCCACAGATCGCGTAGCCTTTAGATAGTGGTGGACTGATAAGAGAACACGAGTCTAATCAAATAGACCATGTATGAATAAGTTCAGAACTCATCTAAACGATTCACTTGGATTTGACCCTAGATGGATTGCTTGACGCAGGAGCCTAATTATTTTTAGGACGTATCCAGATCAGAGAGGTAAATGGTGAACTTTCTTCCCTGAAATTTATTACTTCCGGAGTGCCTCAGGGGTCGGTACTGGGTTCTGCATTGTTCCTTACTCGCATCAATGTCGCTTATGGCCTTATCAGTTGGATTAGAAAGTCATCGTAGTGTACGCCGGCGACCTGACTATATGGTTAGTGGCAAATCGCCATATTGTTAGACAGTTTTTACACGTGGATCTAGATGTGATTGAGCAGGGGTATTATAATGAACGGTTCTAACTGTCAATGCTGACAACACCCATGTTCTCTGATGCTATGCGTGAAGATAGTTTGAGTCCCTCCCCCCAACCCATAAAGATGTGCTTCCTATGCAGTTGTAACCCCACTGTAAAGTAAACTGCTGTGCATTCACATAAAAGTGATTTACTTTGTGATCAGACTGAGACCAATACTTATAATCATTTGGCCAGTAATCTAGAAATTAACCGCAATTTTAGTTATTTAAACGATCTTTGGAGGAACTATTCATATACGCATACATATTAGATCCATCAAGTAGTCAAGAAATTGAAGGCACCTTTTCTATCAGAGCGACACTGGCATACATCCAGAATGTTATGAAGCATGCAGCCTCCCCCCCCCCCCCTCCAGCAGCCTACACTACTCCCCCTACTGCATGCTTGCAGCTCCTCCGGGCAGAGGCCACATGTCGTGGAGCTTCTCCCGGGGACACACACACTAGGACACACACCAACTACATACGGTGAGAACCTCAACTGGAGAATACTTTATGGTACTAAGGATACACTGTCAACAGAGCTTTCTCTCCTACTTCCCACCTGATCCCTGCTGCATGCAGAGGTAGGTAGTTCTTTATTTATATCATGAAGTGATGATATAATGAATAGGTGTACGTGGGAAGGACTGTGTTGGATTCAGGGATATAGTCACCAGGAGCAGGATCCAGTGACGTAGGATAAAGGCAATGAACCAGAACTGTGGTGGTTACAGTCATGGTTCACTGTGATGCTTATATTGATGCTACCTGCCAAGAGACATTCAAGCTGAAGGCATAGACAATAATATATTGCATAAGATACCATGACCATGGATGGATGGAGCTGTTAATCAGCTGAAAGCCAAACTGTTGACATTGGGCCAAAAAAAAAGGTGTGTTTCAGGTTACATAGTCTGGAAATCTAGGTAGGGTAGGTCGGATTTTCTTTTTTTTTCATTTTTTTTTTTCACTTTGGCCTGAAAAGTACCCAAAAACTGACTCGCAAACTTCAGCGTTGACTCGTTGACAACTGTGTTGACTCGTAGACTATCAAATTGACTCTAAAATAGCCCCAAAATTGTTTTATAAAGACAGATTGATCCCATGGCACGAAAAGTACCTAAAAATTCACTCGCAAACTTCAGCGCTGACTCGCCAACACTGGCGGCGACTCGTGGACCATCAAATTGACTCTGCAATAGCCCCAAAATTACTTAAAATATACTTTTTTTTTTCAAAGTTGGATAAAAATTTCTAGGGTCGGCCCTGTTTTGCTAGGTAGGATCGGGTAACCTTAAACACACCTTTTTTTTTAGGCCTTGGCAGCATCCTAATTGCTGTCTACACAGTACACTGTCTTTACATATGGGAGCTATATGGCATAGCTTAAAGTGACATGGTCCGATATTTTTCATATTTTAAATCCTGCTTAAATGTGTTTCAAATGTTAGTACAATATCATATTTGGAGGATAGGGCCCAATGAAATGTCATCCATGGGCAATAAGAGCCCAATTAGAGGTTCAGATGTGGCCCAAGTATAGCATTTTACAGTGTATCTTCAATGGGGGAATTATAGCGTGCACTCCAAAATTAGTAAATTGAGCCATAATCTAATAATTATTCAACTTCTAAGCTGAATTCTAGGGAATGAATAAATAAAGTAGCTAGCACATGAAGTATGGCCATAGGGAACATTCTGGTCCATTTTAACGAAATTGATTTTTGAGCCTTAATCATCGGACCAAGTCACTTTAATTTACGAGATATTCTCTAGACTGTTACTTACATTGGTGAATTAATAAGTAGGGGCCTACACCTGTACACATAATATGGAAAATTAATGCTGGTCACTATAACCTTGTATCACATGTATACTTTTCTAAATTTTACCAAATCTTTGATTAAGAGAGACAAATGACTCACTCCTGCAACTTTAAACATTTAAAAAATAATGTCATTCGGACCATGTTGCCTGAAACACACCTCTTTCTTATGGCCTAATTTTCAAATAGCACCATATACTCATTCCAAACTCCCCCTGCTGCGACCACCTCACCATTGCGACCACTTTTAGATAGTCCCAAGGGTGGTCGGAATAGAGGGAGTTGACTGTATTATCAAGGTCTACACAATTGGTTCAAATGTTTTCCTAAGTAACACATTATCATTTAAAATAGGAAAAAAAGTAACACGAAGGGTAGGAGGGAGTGAGGCCCCACACCATACACAGTTCTTTTCATAAACACAAAATGAACATGAACCCTTTGAAGAAGTTTTTATCTGATGAACAATTTGAATTTTGTAAAGAAAGGAGCACAGCAGAGGCCAACAGAGGCCAACTCGATTTTGTAGAGGACAAAAGATAAAGGACATGTGACTGGGGCTTATCATTTCGATGTATCAAAGGCATTTAATTCAGTTAACCACTCGATCCTGCTTGATATTATGGTACTAAGTCTTATATTAGAAATGTCAGCGTAAGTCGGGTACTTATATTGATGTAATGTGGATATTTGAAGGTGTGTGCTGTGTCCCTCGAGGGGAAGGGCGTTGAAGCAGTTTATTTCATTGGATTGATAACTGGACTTTTCCCCATATATTTATACCAATTCACTCATCTGTCTATGCTCTCTGGTTGTTTGTATATAGTTGTTGTTGACAGACTGTATTCTTAGGCAGCGAAACACAGCAAACTCTAGCGAAGAGAAGGTAGATTCAAGATTATCTAAGTTGGATATTGGACATTATATATGAAGGATACCCCGTCGAAACTGACCGGGTAGATCATTATTATTTGTATTTACACGTTATGAGTGATCAACAACAAAATAATTGACTCAGGGTAAATCATCCCTGAGTAATATACGTCTACCAATCTTGCATTTTAAGACAATTTTGAGACATGGGAGAATGGTTGTGTTTCAGTTATTATTCGAGATAGACAAACGGGGAAAAAATGAAGAGATAGACAAGATCGGGGGACACAATTTTCCTTCGAAATCTTTTTTTAATCTCATTTTATCTTTGAGATATTCAACTGTGATCTTTAACAATTTTTTTCTTTCTCTCTTTTGCTACTATGGAAATGTACTAGAACATTTCTATCGTCGGTAACGGCACCCATAGGCTCCAAGGTATTATTATTTTTCGTCGAAGATAGAAATCATATTTTAAGCCAAAGTTGTGTTATTTCTCTAATCTTGTACCTCTATCTTACTTCAAATACCATCTAACTTCAAAGATCTACCGACAAGCCGGCCAAAAACTGGGCATGTCTGTGGTAACACTGTTGGTAACACATTTCAAGAAGTAAAATATAAGCCAAAAGTCATATTATTCTGCGCCATCTTACTGCACACACTTCCACAAGCCTCCACTTCAACATGCCCCCCCCCAACCTCTGACCTGCAGGAGACTTTGCACTTGACAACCCCCCCCCCCCCACATGAAAAATATAAAAGTCATAATTTTGGGTTTTGGTGAACAGATTTGGTGAACAAGATTTTTGTTTTTTTAAAAGTCTCTAGTACAACCCACATTCACCAGGTCCATCTTGGACCATCTGTGATCATCCAATAGGGTCCATAAAGCATACCTAATTTTCGTACTGCGCGAGATCTCATACGTCAACGTGTGCAGAGCAAAATTGTACCACCCATATCTTCGCCGTTTATCGTCCGATTGACTCACTTTTTGGTAGGGACAGAAGGCGGTACATGCCCGTAGCCGGCAACTGTCGTCCAGACCCACCTGTACACCCACACCCACCTGCTGTCCCAGACCCACCTGCTGTCCCACACCCACCTGCTCACCCGCACGCACCTGCTGGCCTGAATGGGAATAACGTACATGTATGACACATGACTTGAGGGTACTTTTTAACAAGGAATTCATTTCTGATGCCAGAATTGACCAATGAAAGATTATAAGGGAGTACTATATCTAAGTACATAAAGTTACATATCGAGCTAACCCTGAGTCATCTGTGAGGCCACTCACACACTCAATGTCTTTAAATAAAAAATAAGAAAAGTTAGATAACAAGTTAGGGAAAAATATGTGACAAGTTATAGGGTAGATTCACCACTTTCGGACGCTCGTTGTCACTGCTAATGCAAGCCTTTTTACATTGAGTATAGACAAGGCTCTATTTCACCTACAATTGATTGTGTCATACCAATGGATAGGAGAGGGTCTACACTTCATGACTCATCTATAGAATAAAGGTTTTACAGTATTTTTTACCTAAATATTGTCACTCAAAAACCGAAAATTAGAAAGGCTAATTTCACCTGAAGTCGGACACATCAGTTTTCTTTTCTTTTTGTAAGGAGATAAAAGATAGAGCGCCTAATTAATTGGACAGGGATGATCCCATAGTCTCAGGGTACGATTCTAATTAAAGATATATAAGATGTTTCCATAGAAAATGTGTGCTTATCTACCCTGAACCTAACTTATACCAGAAAACTGTATTTTCTCACTTTACAAAATAATGGATCAGTACATTTTCATATTTTCATGGTAGAACACCAAATAAGATTAATAATATTTGATATATATTGTATCAAGGTCATAAATATTAATACTCCATTATTTGTAGGATGATGAAAACCAATTGGAAATTGGTGTCCGACTTTATGTGAAATTGAAGCACCTCTTTTAAAGGGTCTCATTTATTTATTTACTGTAGATATTCTTATGTATTTTCTATTATAGAATCCAAAATATATAAGGCTTATTGCCTAGGTCTTATATAGATAGCCCAGCTATCCATAATCCTCAAAATATAGCATGAGAACAAAGGTGTCTGACATGTGGTACTATAGTAATCCAGACATTGCCCACCAGCTCCTCAAAGCAAAACAGGGCCACTTGAAGGTATCATTACACATGTATACATTATGTTTGGATACTTGGTTTCACTTTTAGCTTCAAGGAGAACACTTGGATTTTACTTCCCCATTCATACACATACATAGACATAGGCATTGTTATGAAAATATAGGCCTAAAAGTGTCCGACTTAAGGTGTGTGTCCGTCTTTGGGTGAATCTACCCTATAGTTGACCATTAACACAAAAATATGAAACATCATGTGTTATACTTATAGCTCTGTGACAAGTTATATGGCACCAATGTTGCGCGGCAACATTGGGATATATTCCCCAGGTGGAGTAAGTGCATTCCCTAGTTCACCACCTGCCCACCTGGGGGAGCTAGGTCCCTTGGTGCCTTTGTTGGTGGCAACCAATCAGTAGGCCTATGCTTGTAGTATGGAAGGTTGAGATATTTTTGTACTTATAGCTCTATTGTAAAAGGTCAACACTCAGGGTATATAAAATGGTTGTAGTACAGCTTGCTTATTCTAGGAAGAATTGTTGAGAAATTTTTGAAATTTTTTTGAAAACAGGCGAAAATAGGAGAAAATAGGGGATTTTGGCCATTTTTCATGAAAAATCATCAATTTTCAAATAATTATGCTACTTTGAACAGCTCTGTAGAGCTGAATAATTGAGATATTGCTAAAAGAAAGAAAAGCTCCCCAGGGAATGACCCCTAGATTACTCTCCAATTATCAAAAGTTATAAAAGTGTTCTTTTTCCATCCCGTAATGCTGATTTAAGAAAAAAAGAACGTTTTTGTTCCATTTGCACTCTATGGCTTCTTAGAACCTTCCAAAATGTAACTAATCTGATAGAAACATTAAATATGATCAATTTAGTGTACAATGTGTATAGTATCAACATATCTGTGTCAAATAATGCATGCATATGTGTTAATTTGTACAAACCTGTTGAGAGCCCTTAATCAATAGATCACCTAGAGCTGGGGCTATATGTTACATTGTTATAATTATATTAAATCCCCCTAGTAGTAAAGTAATGTGCTGTGAATGATCACCTTACTTTATCAATCTGATGACCTAAGGTGATCAATTGAGCATGATCACCCTAAGTCCTCTGTAGTGAGTACTTTTAATACACCTGGGTTTTCAGTATAGGGTAAAGTGTCCTTGGGTCGACCATGTACCTTGAGTCAACCACTTTACCATTTTTTCAACACCAAATTGTAACTTTAAACAGCTGTTGAAATGGGATTCTCCCTATTTTTATTGAAATGAAGGGGGGAGATTGAGCTTTCTCTTATGTTACCTTTTTTGGAGCTTAGTTGTTTCTCCCTCCGCCATAAGGCTAAACTACTGTGTATTTCCACCTATTACCATACTTTTCAACTTAAAAAATAGTATAATTCATGCCACATCCCCAGTTATAGGCCTTTGCTTTAAATCTATGTCCGTGTGGCCTGGGTGTTTTTCATTGCTATGCAGATTTGTAGAAAGCATTTTATTTATAGAATGGTATGTTCTTACAATGAAACAAGGTTAAAAAAAAGAAATTTCCGAGTGGTTTGGCGGACCAGTGACCTTCACAAAAGAATTTATCAATGTACCAAGGTGGTTGACTCAAGGTACCACAGCGGTTGACTCAAGGTACTGATGCACTAAAATTGGATACCTCAGGCACAGGATGCCCGTATGGCTCCAAATACTTGGATTGGAAATTTAGGACCTCATTGTCTGGAATGCCTAGCACTACAGAAAAACATCCATATCCATCTATGAGTGGGCCAGACTGCCTAGTACACCACACAATAGCTTCCAGAACAGCTCATAGGAGGGAACCAGGCCAAGGTGGTCGACTCATGGGCACTTTACCCTAGCTATGGATGACCCCCTAAAGCAGGCTCTCTTGGTGTTATTTGCTCTTTGGTTTCAGCCGTTATTGGAGTTCCCTGCATAGTTCTCCTCTGCCCAACGCCTGGTAAATTCGGTTACCTAGGATCGATCTACATAGGGCTCTATATATTGACATTCAGGCATAGGCCTATATATACTGATGGTATCAAAACATTTCAACAGAACACAAGTATATAGTCTAACCCTTAACATACAGTGAGCACAGAACAGCCATAATACATGGACACTGGTAACACGTTAACGTTGCAGGTCGGCAGTACCAATGCTGTTGCAGCCATGAGGTACAGATGGTACGCTTTGCTGGTAGGGGTCGGTGTCCTGCTTGTCCTCTTGGTTGTCTCCACCAACGACCTCAGGTGGAATCAGATGTCTGCTCAAATAAAGGAAAGTGCTACAGGGTAAGTCCATTTCAAGTAAGCCACATTGTAGTAAACGTTCAAAGATGTTCAGAAATTGCTGGCCGATGGCAAAGGTTACCTTTTCTACAAGTGATAGTCCTTGGGAAATAGGCAGGATAATATAAATCCTACATATAGGGTGAATATATGGATACAGAATAATGGACTATATGAATACTACAAATTATATACATCACATTTTTATTTATGAATTATGATGAGTCGTTTTTCTTAACATTTCGGTAAATTGTGGTTTATCTGAACAGTTTTTGGAGTAATCTGGAGACTTCAAAGTTGGTTGATGAATCTACGATAAATGACCATCAGGTTAAGATGGGGGTAAACGCAACAAGTATCCCAGATAAGGTAGGAAATGCCATTGCATAATATTATACTCATAGACATCACAAGTTAGAAGCAAAATAAATCCTGATAACATCCTCCTTTTTAAAAGGTAAATCGGCCATAAAGGTAGACTGTTTAGAGAATTCCAATAACATCAGTATTGTGTTCGAAGGGGAATGGGGTAAAAGGCAATAAACCGAAGAGTTGGTGGGGCAGGTGGAGAACTAAATATGAAAGGATGAGAACCAATGCTCATTGATTGGGGACGGGTGTGTGGTGGTAGGCTGTATAACCTATAGAGTTTATGGTTACATTCCCTCCAGGTCCTGCCATTATCATTGACAACGTGCAAGAGGAAGCATGCCCAGGACAACACAACTATTAATGACCTACCCAAAATTCTCCAACAGTGGGCTCTGACTAAAGATGAACAGTGCAGGTAATATATAGCGACGGAATCTTATTATGATTAATATTGATGGGGGTACAGAAATAGTTATATTAGGGGTGGAGCGGGATCTCTGGATCTGACGTCGTGACAATATTAATAGGGGTGGGGCAGCTTGTCTGGATCTGACGTCGTGACAATATTAATGTGTGTGTGTCTTTATTTGGATATGTGTAATGCCAATCATAAAATATCAAAGATTTATAGAAATGTATTATACAGCGTTGCTGGATCTTGTGTAGCATTGGAACTACAAAAGGAAAATATAGGATATCAATAAAGGTGACACAAATAAAGACCAGGATCAGTCTATCAATTAAACCTGCATGTATTAGCATCCACACAATAGGAATATTTCATGAAACAATAGATGATAGAAATGTAGGCAAAGTCCCATACCCATTGCATAGAGTATTGCTTATGTGTATGTATTTTGGAATTTATTTTTTTCAGGGGTTTATTTACATTGTTCAAGCAACATTTTCACGTACAATGGAGGACTGGGAAACTGAGGTTACCTGGACCTTTTGAGAAGAAGATGTTTAATTGGTTGGGACAAAGTCTGTCAGCTTTGAGACAAGCTAAGAGACAAGTAAGTTGTTGAGATATAAAATATACTAAAGCATTCACATAACATGGCAATGATAACAATGGCGAATATTATGGTTGACCTATAGTAAACAGTTTATAGTGAACAAAGCGAAGTGATACATGTAATTATACCTATACATAGGAGTAAAACGATGAACAAAAAACAGGAGTTTAGATGTTCTAGCGGTTGATACAATAGTGTTTTTTTAATATATGTCACGATCATCATGAGAGCAGTGACCGATTCAAAGATTTCCTAGCTGTCTCGTCACAAAGTCTCCAATTCTGATCCTCTTTTCTTCTGCCCTGTACAGACCATAATATTTATCAATAATAAGCTGACGTCTGAGGGAGTAATAATAAATCCTCTGAGGCAGAAAAGACCAAAGTCATCCAAGTTTCTTCTGAGCGAGTATCAATAGTAAGTGCATTTAGGTTATTCGCTATAGTCAATCTATCTCCGGATGGTATCCAACCATTATTATGGTACATAAATATAAGACCATTGTCCTGATAATGTATCTCATGCATGACTTGTTTGCCGCATAGTGCTTTGAATTGTACTGTTCTACGCAGTTGGGCGTCATGATGCATGCATGAATGCAGCTCCGGCGAGTTTGTGCACCGGGTCGGTAATCATGCATCATGACAACCCCCACGGGCGTGTATCATTATAAACCTTCACCAGGTTGTTGCTTGTGCTACTATCGTATCAGTGGTCGCCTAAATACAGGAACTTGATTTTAAGCTCGATTCCAAGCTTAATTTGAACATTTCAAGTTTTCTTTATCTATAGATTCACCGCTTTCATCCCAGCACGTGAAGTTGATATACACAAGAGAAGAGGTTTTTTTTTGTTTAGCAAATGTGTGTGAAGTGACTATTAGTTGTTTATCGATACGTCATAGTACGATAATTGAAACTGTGGTCAATTTGAATCTTGTAACATGTTGTAGAGGGTGACAATACACGGTCACTTGACACTCGGCATCGGCTCACATAGACCCAGCTGTCTAGCACGTTACCCTCCACCTGGACATTGGGGCTATTGACCGTTAGCGAGTGGTCATTTGTATTGTAATCAATAGGGAGCGGGGCTGGGTTTAATGGAGGGGGGGGGGGGGGGGGGGTGGGAGAAAATATATTAGACCACTTAAGCGCGAAGAGCCTACATGCTACTACCTGCATGTACATAATTATAGCTAAAAAGCGTTGAGGGACAAAAGAAAAACGTGAGAGGTCCGTTATGCTAATAGGTATGTTAATGCTCGAAACATACTTTCTCTCTTCTGATTAAATGTGCTTTGATGAGCCGCCTGCATTCGGCTGTATCGTGAAGGGTATCTATGTCATGAACAGTGGCAAATAGCAAAATAATTAAAATTTTCAGACCCCTTCCCTGTTTAGAAATGACCACTCCCATAATATGACTGGCCATGTGTTTTACAGGAGTGGACAGCTGTCGCATTGTGACAATAAATGTCCGACAGAAGCAATGAGAAAATGACAGGGGTAAAGGTCTGAGCTTTTTAAAGCTGAAAGAATTTTGAAAATATTACTCTTACATTTACAGGTCTGGAATTTTCTTGTGGCCAAATCCCTCGATCACGATTCACAAATCTAAATTCTCTCAGGGATGGCTTTGAGACCCTAATGTTGCAAAATGCCCCTATCTCGCAAATACTCCCCGCGGCCTGTAAGTCAAATTCTGGGTACTTTTGAGGCCTAATTATAAAAAAGAACATTCCACCTACCAACAATAGATTTGAGACCCAGTTACCTGAAACAATCCTTTCATTTTGGCGCTAGCATATTATATATCAGCAGCTGAACGATTTCGTCTATATTATCCTGAAAATAGACCACTTAATGTCATATTCCCCCAGATATATCCCTCTCATGTATTAACACATATTAAGTTTTTTGAAAATGTTTTTTGGAATCGATTTTCTAGTGCAACAAAACTCAGCTACGAAACAGCCGTATCCTGTGACTTCTGTAGGTACACGAAGTAAGTAGTGTTAATAATGCACTGATGCATTGAAGCCTATCCACTTATTCCTCATAGTCATAGAAAACGGTTATATACTTCACTTCACTACCCACATGTGGAGTCTCCTTATTTGTGATATTGCATAATTGGCTATGTTTGAAAGACTTTTCATAAGGAATTCGGTTAATAGTTCTAAACTTACTCGACTCAACGCAATATATATGGGGTGGGGGATACATGTAAATATTATCGATGTATCAATGAAGCCCCCAGGCTTTAAAACGTCATCATCATCATCATCATCATCATCATCATCATCATCAATATCATCATAATGGCTAAAGCTATGTTTGTCGTGTGCAGCTTCACGGCACATGATGTATTTGGACGTTTGGAGTCCAAGTATTCCTTTACTGCTGCTAATGCCTTCAAACTGGACCAGTGGCACGGCCTGGTGGTCTTCAAGAAACATCACCCTTTAGCCTGGACACTGGAACACTTCAAGGATGCAATGGAATTAAGCACACGATGGTAAGTGGTTGGTTTAAATATATATATATATATATATATATATATATATATATATATATATATATATATATATATATATATATATATATATATATATATACATATATATATATATATATATATATATATATATATATATATATATATATATATATATATATATATATTACATCTTTCTTCTATTGATTCTTTCTGATCAACCAAATACTTCCTTGTGATGGGTTCTCTAAGAACTTTTGTCTGAGGCTGGGTAAAGCATGGGGCTAAAGAAACCATATCCAATACGAAGGCCAAAAAAAGAGGTTTGTTTCAGGTCACCCGACCGACCATAGTAAAATAGGGCCGACACTACGTTTTTTGTATGCAATTTTGAAAAAATTCTCGTATTTTTACTCTTTTTTTTTGTCAATTCTAAGGTATTCAAAAATGTTGACCGGTACATTCATGTTAAAAACTTTTTTTTTTTAAAGTTTTCCGACCTAACGACCCTAGATTTTGCTCCCACGTTACCTGAAACAAACTTTTTTTTTGGCCTAACGGTGAAGATGACATGTTATTATTCCAGGTATGGTAAGGCTCTGTTGGCCAGCCCCTCCTACCTGTACAAGTACCTGACGTGGGACCTGTTACCTGCCTCAGGAAGCAGCCAGGTGCACCCTCACATGCACCTGTTCCTGTCTCCCAATCCCTATGGTGAGTCCTGTCATGATTAACGCTAATTTCTTCAAGATTCATGAGTTGGTCACAGATAGTGAGTAGGCTGGCCAAACTTGCAGTTATTTAAGCACGCTATAAGCCCTTTTTCGTGTATTACTATACAATCTGAGTCTCATTATAACTAACAAATAATGGCTCGAAGGCTTAGCATATTTATTCTTTCAATATTTTTTATTTAGCCATCACTTTGTTCAAGATGGTGTTCCTGGCTAGTTTAATCATTTTGTGGCTGGATAAGTAAAATATTACTTGGCCGACTCATGGTATCAGATTTGAAAATGACAGACAATATTTAGCTTCAGTCTCTTGCTTCCTCGATTTTAGAGAATCCATCCTTGAGTTGTCAACATAGGTTTAACGAATAACTCTGCTTGAGTAGCTTTTCACCTAAAGTTGGAAGGCCTTGCCATGGACTGAAACCCGTAAAGTGTGATGTGAACGCACTATTTTCTTACAGGCCATTCCAACAAGTGGTACCGCCTTGTGGATGAATACAAACAGACCCATCCCGGCCGGGACTACTTCCATGATCTCATATTATTACACACACAACTCAACTTGGACGTCACACATGGGGACGCCACGGCACTAGTTTATTTGGTAAGTTCTGCTAGTAACTGTAGAGCAATGGTAGTTTATTTTTAAGATATTATCTTTGGCTATAATGGTGAAAAGTGCCCCATGTATGTCGACTTTAGTCAAATGAAATGTCGAAATTCAACTCAAGTCTGACAAGATTATACTGAATATCATGGTGATATGCTTATTTAACATTATCTCGTTGTGTACTCATATGTCAACATAACACTGGCATGCTCACTTTCTACAAACAGACTCCAGTTAGAAATAATGAAATAGTCGTGATTGCCCCAGATGCCAGCAACCACTTCTTTGAACTCGTCTTCTTTATGCTCAGGGGTAAGTGCATATATAAAAACATAACATGGCCACATTTTCAGTGTAATAATCTTATTATGGTTATTCGATTTAACATTAATCTCCTCACAATAACACAAAAATCTTCACGATGACAGATCTTCACAGATGGCTTTAAATGGGATTGCTTTCATATCACACACTTTATGTTTTGTACTTCCAGCCTATATTGATAAACTCCAGGCAGGCTCTTTTAGTATGGTCGTCGTACCACCCGCATTGGTGAGTGGTCCATAAAACAACCAATACTTCAATATTGTGTGACTCCATACTGAGGGATTAAGGATGCTTTAACCCATGGTGGAAGGAGTTGACACTTTGGTTATATTGTACACCCTCACATAAGCAAAGGTTAAGTTTAGATGATACCCCCGCTCGTAACTGAGTTTTGTACACGTAATAGTGTACAATAGTAATATTGGTAGAGTAGCTTGTGGGCGCATAGGCCACCAGCCAATCTGGCGTGGCTATTTTGGCATACACTCAATAACTCGTGGGGTATCTATTACATAGACTGTCCTTATGTCTTCCACCAGTCAGCTGTGGTCATCCTGATGATCCATGATATTAGGCTAGAGGCACCCATTTTGATATGATTTGCACTGCACTTTTTCTCTGACAGTTTGAGTAAGTGGGTAATAAGGTTTCTTGTTTGTCAGAGGTCCGACATGAACGTGGAAATAGAACCTTGGTCTAAGCAGTAATTAAGCACAGTGCAAGTACAGAGTGACTAGATAGGTGGGTAGATCTAGACAGAAAGGTATTGACCATACTCTTAACCCATATTTACTCTACTCTCAATAGATGGTGACATGTGCTTACGTCGAGGTGGTGTCACAGTACTATGCAGTAGATATCACACATGCCTAACACGCAATACGACTATCCCTGTGTTAATGGGGGGATTGTGGTGACAAACTCAAGCAGGAGCGTGGACAAGAAAATTTATCCAATCTTAATTCATATAATAATCTAAATAATGTTAGAACTTTAATTTTAAGATTATCCAATATTATTTACTGAAGACTGAAGATCTTTAGTACACATGATTAACATTTGGCGCAGTCTTACCAGTTTGATGCAGTTGTGTTTTGAGGCTCGTCTAGTTAGGCCACTCAAAAAAAAAGCTGGTTTCTCATCACCGCGCGCATCATAAAAATCATGATTTGGGGAATTTTTTTAATATTTTATTTTGTACATTTTTAATGAAAAAATGTGTTAAATATTGAGAAATATTATCATATTTGGTATCAAATTAAAGCTTATACTGTCAGTAATGCAGTGGCCCAGGAATATCTTACATTTTCCAACTTCTGTAAATTAATAAACGCTTAAATACTTAAGTGTGAAATTTGTTCTCAGAAAATCTACATCTTTCCTATAGTATATGGCTCCTTAGTAAAAAAAATTAAATAAAATAAAAAACGCCCTCGTCAAATTTTCAGTGCTTGGTGCTGAGAAACCTGATTTTTTTGAGTGGCCTTATGTATATGCCAGTAAATGTGTATATAAATGTGGGTATGTCCATCTATTGGCCATCTATTGGCCTACTCAAATCCATTACAAGTCATGTGGATTCTATTCATGAAAGTCAGTGTATACAATGTAACTTTATTTTGCACCAGTCGGGACCCCATAGTAAAATGCCGGCCATGGCTTGGATGGTGAGCAGAGGGTCAAACCAAGATGTCCGCGCCGACATCACCTCCATGGAGATGTTTGCAGTAAGTTATACTCTTTAAGCTGTACCTGTGCTCTAGGGGTCACCTAGTATCTACAAGAGCTGCATTGCTTGAATTACCCATTTATAAATAAATATTACCTTAAGTCAAAGGTTACTTTGAATTAAGGGAGAGTGTACTGTATATAGATAACCTGAACCACTTCCTTTAATTTAGTTTGGCATATGAGAGTCAGGATAGATGAGACTATCACATTAGATAAAGTACATTTTTATTTTCATTTCCAGTCATCCAACATTGACGTCGATTTCTTCCAATTGACGAGAAGCCTACGGGAATTCAAAAATGATCAACTAAAACACAATTCAACTACGCCCAGCACGCGACAGCATCAAAGATAATACATCAAAGACTTAATTGTGCAGCAAAGGCGTTCAACTGAAGATGTACATTGTATGTAGCAACTATACTGGTGTATGTATACATGTAACACAGCCTATATGTGCCAATACGACTTACTTGATACATTCATTTATCTCAAAGTGTCTTATCCATAATATTGAGCATACAGTACAGGTATAGTTCCTATGTGCCAAGAGGACTTCTCTATTGAGAAGAATAACCTGCAGATGCCTTATATGACACAGAATGTGGATAGATAGCTCAGGTTGACTAAGCTATATGATAAAGTAATCAACTAAATTAGCTGCAGCCCAGTGTTACGGCACAAGTATTGGCAGATACAGTGGTAATGCACCAGTACCGAAGCTCAGTATAGTGATTACCTGTGGTAATGCGTTATATTATACACAGTACCATACTTGTACCAAATACAACTATTTTTATCAGATACGTTTATGAATGCATGTGTGTTATCAACAGAGCCCGCAGATCCAGATCATGTTTTTGGGACAAGTATGATAGTGACTTTATCATAGTTTGGCAGCAATGTTATCTGTATTTGATGGGAAGGTGGACAGAGTGAAAACAACTATTTTTATCTCCACAGTTTACCTACTGCTTTCTCCTTAAAAACGATTAATATCAAGCTTGACAAGATATTGTAACGTTGGGGACCAGTGACCCAGCTGATAGGTTGGCGACCTGCCATGGCTGTTACCACAACGCTTCCATGTTGTGCCCTATAGCCCGGACTCCACTAGGGCGAAACATGTACCTGCGAAATGAGGCGATCTTTTTTTTATGTTTTGATTTGCATATTTCGCCTGATTTCGCTTCATTTCGTGGCAGTGTCGCCCTGATTGTCGCCCTGTTCATGGTGATAACTAGAGCGTCACTGCAGCGAAATGAAGCAAAATGAGGCGAAATGTGCAAATCAAAACATAAAAAAGATCGCCTCATTTCGCAGGTACATGTTTCGCCCTAGTGGAGTCCGGGCTTATGTTGTTCACATGGTACAAAGTGTCCACACCACACTACGCCCATGATCTTTCACTGCAAAGAGGTTTTTTTTTTAGTGTTTTTTTTTAGATAAATCTCATTGCTTTATTGCCGTGTTTTCCAGATTTATCATTGCTGTTCACCCCCTTATGAATTAATCTGTAGTAATACAGCTCCACGAGCTGATCTGCGCTTTACATGATTCCCATGCAAAGTTGATTCATGCTCTAAATACATTTTATACCTACAATATTGGGTTCAATATCTTATATCCGCCTCCACAAGGCAATGAGTTATTCATAAATTCAATATTTCGTTTATTATTTAATATTTGATATTAACCTCCACGAGATTACTATGATACTCAGTGACTTATACCACTGGGACTTCTCGGGACTCCAGGTGGGGGGGGGGGGGGGGGGTGCTCCTGCAGCATTCATCATAGGGGGAACTTTTTCGCTGTCAAACGCGACAGTCTATACATCTTACACTAGGATGAATTTACAACCATGCGATGATGTAACTCTATGAAAGAAAAAAATTGGTCCTTGTCATGTTGTCCTCTTCAGATTCTCATCCCGGGCTGCCTCCCTCTTGCTTGTTTGGCGTGATATCTGGCCACTTCCAGCCTTTTCCCTACTCCCTGTCCCGCTCCGGAAGATATACAGATTGTCTACAGCCTTCTATCACAAAATGTCCACAAAATACAGTTTGTCCACGGCTGTGCCATGAGAATAGAAGAACAAGATTAATTTTAGCTTTTACTTTGAACAACACATTTAGATTTACAGTTAGACACTTTCTGTTTTATAATGTGCAAACTGCCTTCTGTGGACACTTTGTAATGGATTTGTGTGAACGAAGTATGCTGTGTGGACACTTGGTGATGGTTTTGTGTGGACAAAATGAGACTTGTAGACACTTTATAACAGAATTATGGACACTGTGTCTTCATGATGTTTGATTGTGGATAAACTGTACTTTGTGAACACTTTATGATGGTAAGCTGTGGACAAACTGAATTTTGTGGATACTTTGTGATGGGAGGTTACAGACATAATGTGAACTGACCCTTTGTAGTTTGTGGACAATACGGGGCACAACACTACTTACACATGATTATGTCGTCTTATTAGCAGAATTTGTTGCCAACTTTTCATTTACATGCTATTAAAGTGCAATATTTGGCTGATATGGAATGATATTGGTGAAGCTATTTCTGAAAATACTAAAAGTACGACTGGAAGGCTCATGATCTCATTTCGGATGTTCACCGATTGGAGATGCGGTCAATAATTATGTTCAACGACTATGACATCTAAGTGATCTCCAAGAGCAATTGTAGATTTATTTTTTGGTTGTGTCTATTATGATTATAATGATCTCAAGTAGAGTTGTATCAGCTGGTTTTACCTTAGTATTTATTTTGTCAAATGTACTTATGTATATCAAAGACAGGCTTGTCATGTGTTAATACGTTTATCTAGTATAATTAGGTATAACGTACGTTGTACGGTTTGGTAATGTGATAAGACAGAAGAACGACTGAATTACTGTGTAGTGATCATGTATATTTAAAAAATCGTATTTTCAAGATGGCTGGTACATTATAGAGGCATAAACAAGTTTGTATTGCATGGATGATTTATGAATATATAAGTCATATATGCTATTTTCATATCTAGCCATATTTGGTTTGGGTATTTGAAGAGAATAAAACCTTTACCAAATCCTATTGCATGCATTTTGTTCTACTATTCTGATAAATAGAATACCTTGTTGATTGCAATGCCAGAAACGAAGTGTTCTTTATAGGAGATTGTGAAAGAATGTTTAAAAAGAAACTACCTAAGACAGATCTGGTACGTAAACAATCCAATGTCACTTATGTCCATATGAAAACGCAAAAAAATAATTTCCTGTGGACGCTTGAGTCCTAATGCTAATGCTGATAAACTTTTGTAATATATTCCCTAAGGCAACTAGGTGTAACAGACGCGTCCCCATCATTAGTCAGGCGGCAAAGTGAAGAAGCTTCAGTTTCCATATACCCAGAAGAGAGTATTACTAGTTAGGGGTTCAGTCAGTGGTGGTTCTATGGAGCATCCAACTATTGTTACCTGATTAAACTTCTAACCCCCGAACATGGATGCGCCCATGGCCTAACCCCTATACCAATGCAGGAAGAAACTGTGACTTTTTCATGATAAAGTTGTGTTTACTTTGGTTTTAGCGGAATCCTTATAGCTTGTCTGTAATGGCTATGTTTGCAAATCTGATATTAGCAGATTCACAGGATAATTATCTTTCAAATAGTATATATTAGAATGCAGGATTTCGAGGATTATATTCATGCGGATTTGTCGGTCACACTTCAGAAATGTTCAAAATGTTTATCAACAACTTTCTTGCTGCATATGTCTATAGGAGCTCTATAAAGCCGAGATTTGTCAGCTACATACATACTCAGAAAAGTCAGCATCATTGTCGCTAAAACCACCCTCACCTGAAAGTCAGGCACTGCCTGGCTTTCAGGTGAGAGTGGTTTTAGCGACAACGACGCTGACTTTTCTGAGGGTGTAGTGGTTGCCAAATTTCCCTTTTGTTATTCATATATCAAACCCCAGATTTGCAGTTAATCAAAACGGCAATAATCTAATCTATTGAAGAAAGTATGAAAGAGGGGTGTTTTTATTCTGATTCTTTTATTTACATATAAATACATCTACACGTCTTACGTACATGTTGTATACATCACAGGTTTTTTTCTGATTGAGTCTAAGAAACTATGATTGTGTTCGTATCCATCATATTTCCTGTTAAATCAATTTGCTGATAACACTAAACCATGTATTATTTTACTCTAAAAGATAAAGAATACTGAATATGCTGAGGTGTCTTATATCATACATTTTCTCCGTGTTTCAGTAACTAATACATTATTTAGAGCATTGCCTTTTCAATAACCTAAATTACACAGCAGTTTAGACACTCATTCTTGGATAAAGCAGTTTTGTGATAGGTTTTATTCACTGTTCCATAAGCACAGTTTGAGTGAATTTATAATGGTCATTGATAGTCGTGTCCATATTAAGAAGGTATCATTGTGAATTATTATAATATCAGGGTTTATTTTTTGCCCTTTTTGCCGCCTTTTCCTCCTTTTGGCTTTGCAGCAGCTTCGTCCTCGTCTCCTTGGGCAGCCTTAGCGCGCTTCTTTCCCAGCGGTGTCTTTGCATACCATGCCTGTAATGGGACAAAGATGAAGGGTTACACTCTAGTATTAAGCAATTATCATGTATCTACGCCCTGTAAAATCAACGTGGCACATACCATGCATAGAATGGAATGAAGGCATATTCTTTAATCTTTTGAGGACGGCATGATGCATTCATCCATGCATCATGACATAGGCAGGGGAGTGTGGCAACTAGTTCCAATGCCTCTTGCATCTTGCATAGGGCAATATAGAGTTAGAGATTGGGCTGTTGTGCTCAATCACTCTGTCCTTGATTGTTCCGCTTTAATGGTCTGACATTGGAGGATAATGCAGATGCTATTATCTATAATCTCTGTTTAAAGTATGTTGATATTGACATTTGTTGTATGTCTATAAAGACAGCGGAGGTATTATCACAATAGATACCAGTTGAGGTAAAGACATATCATTGCTCCAAATATGAATTGCGGCGAGACATCACCCACTTGTAGTTGTCCCCACAAATAGCTTGGATTCATATTCATTCCTCAGGGACCCACAAATACAAACACAACGTTATCCATAAGACACCTACCTTAAATGCCTCTTCCTCCTCTTTATAAATAGGGTCCATTCTGGCCAGGGGAGCTATGAACTCCACCGACTGGAGTGGTTTCTTGTTGAGTTGTGAGATGCGGCGGTCAGTGAGTACCTGCGTCGAGGCCGTCTCCATGTGTCCAGGCGTGTAGCCGTCTGTGATCTTAGCCAACGAGCTGATGTCCAGCTGGTTGGTGAGCTGGCCGCCATGACGCATGATCATTGACCGCCATAATACTGCAACAAACAAATAAATAAGTGAAATTCAGATCAAATCAAATCAAAACACAGGGGACACCGGTCAGCGTCTCTTAGTTTAGTTAATTAACCCTTTTAAAGCCACATTGTGAGTTGGCAGATTATGTATTTTATTGACATGATGCATGAATGCAAAGCAGGTGAGTAACTCGCCAGGACTGTATGCATGCATCATGCTTACTGTGTAAGGTTGATATCAACTGCCATCAGCAGTGACTTCTCTGCAATAGCAATTAAGCCATTACTCTGCCTTCCCCACAATACTCTGTAGTATGTTATTTCATATTTCATGTTGCAATTAATATGATTCCATTAGAACTCAGATAGCTCCCATTAGGCTTGCACCTTACATAATTCCGCTGAGAAATCTCCTACCACCCCAACTCTCTTCCCTTCCCTTCTCCCTCCCTCTACTACTCACAATGTCTAGAGGCGTAGTCAGGTCGTGGTATGATAATTATTTTCTGGTAGCAGCCCGCCATGGGCTTCATCTCGCCGTCAAAGGGAGCGCGCGTGGTGCCCACCAGCAGGATACGGTCCTCTGGTTTGATGGTCTTCAGCGCCTTAGGGAGCTCCTTCTTGAGCCGTTTAGGGTCCGACTGGAACATGAGGGGGGGGGGGATATAGTAAGGATTTAAAAAAGAAAAATTATTTAACCGATCATCACATGCAAAAAGTGATACATAAAGGTTTTCAACCACACACGCATAGTATGCTGTAAGGCTTTTAATTTGGAAGAGAGACCAATAGAGACCAATCTTCTTTGATTTCTTATTTTCCAAGGGAGAAGAAGAGTATGAGTGATTCTATTATATAAATCCATGTACAATGGTTACGACTGGTTATGTATGGAAACCTAACTGTCTAGATTGATGATGCTTACCATTATACTTAATCATCTGCATAGCGTTGGACATAACTGATATAATGTCGATTGAAAGAGATGCTATGCGTTTTGATCTGAGGTTATAATCCGACACGTTTGACACGCTGGAGAGTTATGAGAGAGAGGGAATGTAGACATGATGTTGTAGAACATCCTTCCCTCTATCCATTGCTCTTTCCAACTGATAATTTGTACTAATCCTAACATGATAGCAATACACTATCTTTGACACGATACACAGCACCACATTATCATAACATGTCAGGAAACACTAGTGAGTAGTACGTGAAAACAAGGGCATTCATGTAACTGTAACCTTTTCACACACTCCGTCACTTTCCAAAGCAGGGAATTACAAATGTATTTAGCTATATTTGTTATCCATATGTAGTAGATGGATAATTACTACTCATGTGATGTATGCCATGCTTTGTCTAAAGATATATCTTGTGAACAACACTGCAGCATCCCTCCCGACCACCCTCGTGTTCCATCAAATTCAGATTCATGTGATATTTGATAAATAAGGATGGTGAATGTTATACCAAAAAGGTCAGTATGCGTCCTAAGTCTCTGTAGACTGGCGTGTTCTTTCCTGTTTAATATAGCATTCATTTTCTTTGAGTGACAAACAATGTGAGGGACATGCTTTCTTCCATGCTATCCCAGTAACCGTGGGTTGTTGCATTATATTTGTTTAATGCTTTTTATGTATCATTGTGGATATCTCATGCAAATACAGCGAGAAGCTACCTCTGGGTCCTTCTGCAAATTGGTTAAACATGAGGGAAAATGTAAGAATCGTTACTTTCCGGCAGTATTATCCAGTATTAATAGCATGCACAATATACATGATATAATTTCGCAATGCGTCTTACTTGTTAACTGCTGGTCTGATATAAAAGGACCAGTTACAATGTATCGTTGTTATGGGGAATATATTACAGAAGTTTATCAGCATTAGCATTAGGACTCAAGCGTCCACGTGAAAAAATTCTCTTCGTTTTCATATGGACATAAGTGACATTGGATTGTTTACTTACCAGATCTGTCTTAGGTAGTTTCTTTTTAAACATTCTTTCACAATCTCCTATAAAGAACACTGAAGGTTGAAGGGCTCTGCCGACCTGAATGAGAGAGGGAAATAGTATTGAATACATATATAATGATTTGTACTAAGGCAGTTATACATGAAGATTTACCAACATCAAACCTTTTGGTTTAGTAATTAGAGTCCTTTCCCCATCAATTAATTCAGGCATGCCCTTAATAAAATCATACTTTGTTATTCTTCTATGTTTGTAGAAGCCTTCTCTACTTTGAACATTGAAGAAACCCAACATGAAACATAACACTGCTCATCCCTATTAAGCTCACCTTAAAAATCATGTGCATTAACATTTTGAGTCCGTCCTTGCCGGGGTATTTGCCGGCTAGGTTGGTTGCAGTAAGGTCAAACAGGTTGGCGCCGGTCTCACTACAGATGGCGTTGACGAGCATCCTTTTGCCGGTGCCCCGGGGCCCGGCCAGCATCACTGACCGTACCAGGGGCGCCTGCTCGTGCACTGCAGGCGAGCCTTGAGCGAGGAGGGTAAATTGTATTTTCAGAGTATATTTAACAGTCAACCTGAGAACATGCTATCACCAAAGGAAATCGGAGAGAATAGGCAAAGGCCTATACTCTCATTATCAAGTTGTGAAAATCAAAACTGACCATCTATTAAACAGTTAAAGCATGTATAAGTAGAGTTTATAGGTGGCATTTGTCTGTACCTTTAAATAACCAAGAGGATTTAAAGTACTTTACTTACTATCTAAAGGTATTGTTTAGCATTACCAATAAATGCATCCCCTGTGAGACTCACAGGACCTGATAATGAATGATACAGACTAGTATGGATGCAACTAGTTCAAATGCTCATCATCATGCCTGAACACCATTGGTACTCACCAAGAGGTAGGATGGCGTACTCGGCTAGTAGCCTTCGGACGTCGCTGAGGGAGGGCATGGGTTCTATGTTGGCCTGCCGGAGGGTGGTCCCCAGGTAGCTGTATTCTCCCTCAAAGTCTGTCAGCAACGTCCTCGGGTAGCGTACAATGATACCTTCTGTCACCAGCTCCTCATACAGAGACTCCATAGTCCTGCAAACAGCAAGATTATTGCATGTAGTATAGTATAGACCATGAGGCTTTGATTCCCCTTAAAGGTGTCCGACAGTAACTGTGAATGTGGAATTGTTTCAAATTTTGAAGAAATTTCTGACCGAAATGTGTGTTTAGCATATATATCAATTCACACAGAAATATTTTATCACATTGAATTCTGCCTTCCCTATCGTTTTTCAGGCTAATCATTATATCACATAGAATGAATGGGTTTTACGGTATACAATTTACAATGGTAAACATGCGTGGCTAAATCCCAAGTTCGAAGAGTTGAACGATTGAAGCATGCTTACAGTACGGATAAATATGAATAATGGATACACATGTATATGAATGGTATGGACAATGAAACAGAACTATCAGATATGTGACACAGATGAATTTTAATCCCTGTAATGCATAGATGCGCAGTGAAAACATAGAGTGGTATATGACAGGAGACAAGATAAGCAGTGTCATGAAATGCATAAATGATGATCACATGACATGAGCAATTGGCACGAGATCAGCAGCGAAGCATTCAGAACAATGAAGCAACATTATCTAAATTCTAATGTAAAAGATAACAGTGTGTACCTCCTTGATACGTAGCGATCATTCCTTAAACTAAATCTTTAAAGATGGATCTGCAAGAAAATAATTCACAAATGAAATAGGTGTAAACATGCGCATCCAATGTGGTAAAAAGGTAAAGATAACCCAAACAAAAAAGCTGTTCATGTGCAACTGCAATAAAAGAAGCATATGAGTGGTCAATAGAAGTCTTTTTTTTCAGATGTGATCCCCTTGAAGGGACCAGTATCTAAAGGCTGTTGTGTATTATGTGTGAAGCTCTTGAGGTCAAGAAATCAAGAAATGTTTAAGCGACTCCAGACCTGATGTGAACAATAAGGTTTAAAATATCAAGCGGATAATGTGCAGGCACATTACCTGTGTATCCATCTTACCATGCATTGTTACCAGGGTTAACTGTCACCATGGTTACCTGTATACATCAACTGTTACCTGTGGCTGGTGAGATCTTTGTCACGACGGCGTCTCCCGCCTATACGACTTTTAGGGTTAGAGCTGAGGGCGCGGGTCTCTGGACGCAGGTTTATGGTCTCTGCGTCTACACCCTCCCTGACCACACAGTGAGGGTTAGTGTAGTGGGTCAGGAGTAAGGGGAGAGGAACAGGGGGTTAGTAAGGTTTAGAGGTTTTTGTAACAGGTTACTGATGGGATCACTCATTATAATCAATGAAGCAAATTTTAGGGTGTGGAGTTACTTAAAGTGATGTACAAGTAAAAGTATTGAAAATCTGAAGGCATTCTGTAAAAGTAGACAATGTTGCAAGATTTGAGAGAGACTCTCAAGACACCACAATATTGCTATTATTGGACAATTGGATGGGAATTCATAAGAAGTCACTTCCAATTTCGACACACATTAAAATGCCCTTCTAGATTTCTATTTGAAGGAGCTAGAATAGCCATAGGTAGAGATAATGAAAATTAAGACAGTTGGGGCATAGAATCAGAAGAATGAGTAGGAAAAGAAATGAATTGTTCCAGGAACCCTGATTCCAATCTACACCAATAATTTTTGTAACTGGCATATGGTCCTCATAGTAAAATTCGCTACAACAGAAATATTCCATTGCCTAATTATACAGGCGATCATTAAAGCATTCTGTTTCCATGTCATGAATTATATGCTAGTAATCTATGGCTAAATATATTCAATGTTCACGGGTAATATTATGGTTAAGAAAGAAGAATATTGACTGATGCAAATTGTGAAAGCAAGGTATATTTCGTAGTAAAAAAGTATTATAGAAAATATCTAAACTGGGTGCCTTCCCCGAGTTGGAAAGAAAGCAATAGGAATAGTGTATATTTATTGCATATAAGAAACCTGTTCCAGGACTTCATGTACAACAGTTATATTGCATGCATGGCATTTAATAAGTTTAGATGCACCATAAAGTTATTTGTAATAGCCTACAACTGTTTTGATATGAGTTGAAAATTGTATAAAGACATAAATCTGGAAAGAAGCCAATTTATCATGCGATTTAGCTTATTTGAGTCACATGCCTGAAGCCTCAAGATTGAGTAATTATTTTAAATAGTTTAAAAAGCAATTATGATTTATTATAAAAATTATCCTAATAAGACTACATACCGACTTTGTTTTTTGATTTTTCTATTTTAATTCAAACATAATATTTGTTAAAATCACGTGTGTATAACCTTGGACATTATCATAAACTTTGCAATCTACTTTCAAGCATTCTCACATAATATGCAGAAATTGCTTAGGTATCCCCAAACCATGCAAAACTGTGTACTTCTTGTCACTTTTAAAGCATAGTATAGTTTAGTATATGATATTCATATGATGGCTTGTATATACGAATACACCGTTACAGATTCTGTATATCACATGCCTGTATATGCTTGGTGTAGACAATTTTAGCAAAACCTTGTGTAGTTGTTCTGTTGTTTTGAGAAGTGCAATATGAAAGATGTAATGTTATATAAACAACTCACTCCACGTTCCTACAAAACATGCAGATATTTTGCATTACTAAAAGTACAGCTTGAATTCGGTTATAGATTTCAGAATACATTCACTACAACAGTTAATACCACTGTAAAGGCGTATCCATCACGAAGTTATTTTGGTCTGACATACATGATGGTGAAAATCTGAGAAAGTTATATCAGTACACATGCTTACTCCTTCAGAAAACACCCCCTGATCTCCCTGAGAAGTCAAAGTATGGAGCATTGAAAAGAGAGCTGAAATGTTCAGTGTGTATGAAACCCACATAGAGAAGAAAAAGGGCCTCCAGTGCATCTATTAGGCACCAACTTAACTCCCTTTAAGTCTTTGAGGGCTACATCATGCTTTAATCTACCATGCCCTTCGAGAGTATAATTATCAACTCTGTAGGGCCTTTGTGATGCTTGAATGCAGCCTTTGCAAGTTACTTCTGATTCTGCATGCAGGCATCAGGACAACAAATGGCACCATGCACCACAGCATGATGTGGCCCTTAAGAGTGCTTGCCTCTTTAAAGAGTCATCTCAGTTACAAATAGCGGCCTGTGAGTCCCTTTATATTCTCTGTGCAGGATCTTTGGTCAATTTGGTGCTGAACCTGACGCGTGTTGATTTTAGTTGATAAACCCACCTGTTCATCCAGGTTTCTTGCCTCTCATCATTAAGGATGTCCATTTGGTCCTCAGTGTCCGAGGACTGGTTAGCTCCACTAGTGTAGCTATAGCTACCAGTATGCATTAACACCAGAAGTACATCGGTTCAGATTCTGATCATACACAGCTTTTCAGGGATAGAGTTGTAGTACAAGTCCCATGGCACTGACTGGCATATTCTTATGTGGGTGAGGATTTATTAGTTTAAAAGTAAAATTATTGTTATCTCATCAGCACCATTATAATCATTCTCCAGGAGCACATTATTTGCCCAGAAAATTAACAAAATATCTAAATCACAGGGACTATTTTAAAATCATTTAAACCTTAACAGCATTGATAAAGAAGCATTATCCTTAGGGATTGGATTTGTTGAATTCCAAATTACAATGATTCAAATTTTTTTTAAAGCACAAAACACGAAAGAAATATATAAAAGATTTTGTCGAGATTTCAAATATTGAAAGCCATCATATATAATTCACAGGAAAAATGAAATGGAAGAATGAAGAATTAAGCTATGGTCACTATAAAATAAAACCTATGAAATGGGTCGCACTGTCAACTATGGTAAGGAAAGATGGCAAAGAGAAACTGCATCTAGGCAGTATAAGAAGTAGAGAATCTCCAAACAATAAAGACCTATATGGCTACAAGTTTATTTCAAGGTAAGGTAATAACACTCGTTAGGGCGGAAAGGGAACAAAGACAGTTATTTTTCAGCGCACCATCAGAATTAAGCGTTACACAGCATCATCAAAGTCTGATAATATCTGGCCATGCAGTTTCTATCAAAACCTTACAAGCGGACTTTTTTCTTTCCCTTCTTTGGTGGCGGTGGTGTTGCTTCCATACTTGTTTTGGGTTCTTCCCTGTTATGGGTTGAATATGGCATTAGTTATTCAGAATCAGTGACAGAATGGCAATTTCCATATATATATATACATGAGAGACGCTCCAACATGTCCATGTTGTCGTAATATCTGAAAGTAGAATCTGCATCACTGAATATCTACATTGGCATTTGAAGTTGCTTTGGCATGAAAAATAGGATGTTCCAGATAACAGAGCGCTATCTGTGCTAGCGCGATTGGCATAGTGGAAAACATAGACAAGACATCATTGTTTGGGTATGTACTACATTGTAACTAACTGCTTTAGTTTCAGGGATGACCTGTACCTGGAAAAGAAGTAAATTGACTGCTGTATGGTTAACTCTGAAAAGGAAATGATCATGGTAAGTCCAAGGTTATCACAATCAAAATGGGCCTTACCTGTCAGGGGTCAGATCCTTCTCCTTCTTGCCCTTCTTGCCTTTCTTTCCACTCTTTTTGCCCTTCTTCTTTTTCTTGGCAGACTTGCCCTTCTTTCCCTTCTTTCCCTTGTCACGATCAACCGCCTAAGAAAGAAGAACAACATGTTTTTAAGAATGTTATAGATTTGTCAATTCCCAAGGACACATTTCAGTAGTGGAACACCTTGGGAAGTCATAGATCTCATAGAAAACGTTTGGCCCGCAGAATTCTTTGGACATGTTGTATAGTTAAAGTTTCTTTTCAAAGTAGTTCTGTTAATAGACACCAGGTGAGATCTGCTGAAGCCACTCATCGACTGCATGCTGGAATATCATAGTTTTGTACTATTGACTGCTGTATCTCTTAGTCTAAGTGAATGGCTACTTTCTATGTGAGCAATTGAGCCGTTGAACTTTGCTGTACCTCAGTGACTGTACAATGCTAAGTGCTCCCTGTCATGCTAACTATGCCTAATTTATAATGCAAGACTGCCTTCCCGGTCGTATAAAGTGAATGGTTTTCATGTCAGTTGGGGGTATTAACAGTAATCGGCCATCAAAGTAATGATTTTGCTGAAACTCATATTTGCTGAATTAAAAAAATAAGGGGATATATCCTATCTATCCATGTGAAGCCCAGGACTACTTGAGCTGTATGAGACATCCATGTGAAGATTTCAAGCAAATTAACTTTGTATCATACAGGAAACATAACTGCTCTTTATGACTATCTACTAATACCTCCTGAAAACAATGCATTACCTCGGTATGAATCTGATCAAAAGAGAGTAATAGGAGATATAAGTCAGTAGCTATAACATTTTTCATAGCGATAATGTATTATTAGGAATATAGCATTGCCTATGATAATAACTGATTGCACTATTTAACATGAATGTGGTACATTTGAGGGTAATAAACTTGATATGCTTTGGTGATGAGAGGCTTTGTGTTATAGGGTGCATGGTATACATTTTCTGTTAATTTTATTTTGTACTACTTATATCAACGAATGTATATCTTCTTATTCTAATAGAATATCATGATAACATTGCATACAGTACATTTTGCAGAGCGGAGTAACATCAATGCTAATTGGGGGAGGGTATTTTGGCATTATATTCATAACAAGTTAATTTCCATGCACTGAATTAAATTTCATTGTTCATATAATTATTTCTGTGACGTCACAATCAGTGATTTGATCATTTGCACTACAGTCCACCTCATTTCCTGTGGGTAAAAGACAACTCACTCAAAGTGGCATGCTTTTGAAAAATAGGAAAACACAAACACTTCAGATCCTACATTTTTTCTCCTCATTCCATGCACTTATTGATTGCTGCTATGAGCAGTTTTAGTGTGTCTCATGTTACTGGATCAAATAAATACCACACAGATATGCTATGAAACAATCGTGAATACAATAGTGGTCCATTCCCTGAAATCACAATACAATTATATGTTCTTGAATATGGCACAAAAAAAGTGAACAATATCCATGTCACATGCACAGATCAGAGGGGGTTTGCGTTGATAAGTTGTGATCTCATTTGCCTTTTGTGGACCCCTGGTAATAAAGGTATAGTGAATCAAGGACATGCCCGGTTCATTAAAACTGAAATATGTGTTACCTGTTCCAGTTCCTGTCATTAAATTGAACGATGTATTATCTTATTTGTGGAATTACTCTCATTGAAGGTTGAGATGTGGGCCTTGGTCAACATTGATTGGAGACGCCACCTCCCCATACATTAGCAGCACCAAGCTATTGTCTAGTAAGCTATTGCAATTGCAAGAAGTCAAAAAGATAGAAGTACTCCAGGTAGCAATTACTGCCAAAGGGCAATTGCTATTGCCCAAAGAAGCAATGCTCCAAGAAGTTTTGAGAAGTAGTCTTTAGCAAGAAGCAATTGCCATAAGAAGTTTTCTCTCCCAAGAAACAATTGCCGCACAAAGCAATTGCTGTAAAAATATTTGCTGAGATGCAATTTCACCAAGAAGTTACCTCAGGAAGCAATTACCACAGGAAGCAATTACCACAGCAGCAATTCCACCAAAAAGCAATTGTAGCAAGGAGAATAGCTCCAAACTACAAAGGCTCCAAGAAGCAATTGCTGCCAGAAGCAATTGCTGCTAGAGCAATTGCTGCCAGAAGCATTTACTTTCAGGTGCAGTTGCTTCCAGATGCAATTAGGGCCCCAGACAAAGGGGGGTAGCTGTGTCACTTGTCGATTCTAAGAAATGCCAATGTCCCTTGTCCATCCTAAGAAATGGGTCTTGCCCCTTGTCGATTTAAAGAAGTAGGTTTGTCTCTTGTCCCTAACTCCAAGCACTCCCTTGTCCCTTGTCCATAAGGGTAAAACAGGCTCTTGTCGCCTTGTCGAATTTACCCGTCTGGGGCCCTGCAATTGCTTCCAGAAGGAATTTCTGGCAAAAGCAATTGCTGGCAGATGCAATTGCTGGCAGAATCAATTGTTTTCAGATGCAATTGCTGCCAGAAGCAATCACCGCCATAAGCAATTTCTGCCAGATACAGTTGCTGCCAGAAACAATTGCTGCCAGCAACAATTGCTGCTAGATGCAATTGCTGCCAAATGCAATTGCTGCCAGATGCAATTGCTGGTAAATGCAATTGCTGCGAGATGCAATTGCTGCCAAATGCAATTGCTGCCAGAAGCAATAATAATGCTGGCAGATGCAATTGCTGCCAGAAGCAATTGCATTTGGCCGCAATTGCTGGCAGATGCAATTGCTGCCAGATGCAATTGCTGGTAAATGCAATTGCTGCCAGATGCAATTGCTGGTAAATGCAATTGCTGCCAGAAGGGATTGCTGCCAGAAGCAATTTCTACTACATGCAATTTCTGCCAGAAGCAGTTGCTGTTGACAGAGGTATTTGCTTTCAGAAGTAATAGCTTTCAGGTGCAATTGCTTCCAGATGCAATTGCTTCCATAAGCAATTGCTGGCAAAAGCAAAAGCAAACGCAAGATGCAATTGCTGCCAGTAGCAATTGCATTTGGCCGCAATTGCTGGCAGATGCAATTGCTGCCAGAAGCAATCGCTGCCGGAAGCAATCGCTGCCAGAAGCAATTGCTGCCAGAAACAATTGCTGCTAGATGTAATTGCTGCCAGATGCAAATGCTGGTAAATGCAATTGCTGGTAAATGCAATTGCTGCCAGAAGCGATTGCTGCCAGAAGCAATTTCTACCAGATGCAATTTCTGCCAGAAGCAGTTGCTGTTGACAGAGGTATTTGCTTTCAGAAGTAATAGCTGCCAGAAGCAATTGCTGCCAGATGCAATTGCTGCCAAATGCAATTGCTGCCAAATGCTAGATTGCTACTAGATGCTGGATTGCTGCCAAAAGCAATTTTTGCCAGATGCAATTTCTGCCAGAAGCAGTTGCTGTTGACAGAGGTATTTACTTTCAGAAGTAATAGCTGCCAGAAGCAATAGCTGCTAGATGCAATTGCTGCCAAATGTCGGATTGCTATTAGATGCTGGATTGCTGCCAAAAGCAATTGCTGCCAAATGCAATCGCTGCCAAATGCAATTGCTGCCAAATGCAAGTGCTGCCAGATGAAATTGCCAGAAGCGATTGCTGCCAAATGCAATTGCCAGAAGCAATTGCTGCCAGAAGCAGTTGCTGCCAGAAGCAATTGTTGCAAGAAATAAGCAACTTCACCAATTAGCATTTGAGTGCACCACAGAGCCATTGTAGCAAGAGACTACAAGAAGTAATTTCCACAAAAGGCATCTGCTGCAAGAAGCAATAGCTTCAAAAGCAATTACCTTTTTAGGAAATCGATTCTTTGTCAGATTGCCTCTTGGTCAAATTGCTTCTTGTAGCAATTCCTCCTCAAAGCTACTTCACCAGGAACCAACGTTCCAAGCAGAGATGGCTGCAAGTAGTTTTTTCTGCATGAATCAATGAGGCAAAGGCTAACAAAAGCAATATCCACAAATGTCTCCAAAGCAATACATAAAGATGCAATTTATACAAAAAGCAGTTGCCCCAAGTAATAGATCTTCAAGAAGCTATTGCTCCAAGAAGTAATTGCTTGTACTGGAGAAAAAAATCTGAGCAGTTAGCACAAGGTCCTTAATTTGACTTAATTACATCATTCTTCTATATTGCTCAACATTATTCAAATTGTAGCGTGTACTTACCATTTTGAGGTTCTTTAGTTCAGCCCTCATAAGTTCATCAACCTGAGACCTTATCTCAGTCTCTACCTCGATACGCTTCTCCTCCTTGATGAGTTCAGTGTCGTGTTTCTGACTGAAGTTCTCCCCTTCGTCACGTGGTTGCCACACAGCTGTAGGAAAGTACAATGGGGACTATGTACAACCAGAATTTAATCAAAATATTTATAAACATTTATTTGCTGGAAATCATATGATCGAAATGGTTCTTTTAGCTGGAAATCATATGATCTAAATGGACTTTTTGCTGGAAATCATATGATCCATAATGGGATACAGAACATGAGTAATGTTTCAAGATGAACTTGGAGAAAAAAGCAAGTATATGGAAGTCTTATACCTACATTTGTATGTGTCGTGTGCCTCATTCACTGCTGGAACAAAGGCAGATGGGGCCATTTTCCAGCCTTCTTCCTCCTCCTATAAACAAACAAACCGTGCATTAATACCATTGTATAATCCATATCCTGTGATAAGACAACATTCATGACCCCACGATTCATCTTGTTGTATATTCACATCAACATTTATAAGAATTTCAGAACTTTGCTAGCGTGGAAAGAAGTCTCAAACATGCCATTCTATATTCAATAACATATCTACTACTTAATCATTGATAAATATATATCCCATTGTGTCAAGCAGGAACCTACAATTACTATAATTAGTAAAAAAAAACACTAAAAAAAAACAATTGCGAATATTTCTATTTCAATTACATCTCATGTATGTTGCACAATAAACACGCACCAGAATAATCTGACTTCTGTGAATGGATGCAACAATAACAGAAGTGATAACATACATCAAATCATCACCACTGACATCAAAGAGATTCAGCTTTCCATATTTTAAAGACGTAGGAAACTGAATTTCTAACACATATTTAATGCCAATTTATATTGTAGAACATAGCTGACATCACCAGAAGTCACTTTTCAATTTTTGTTGGGAAAGTCTAAAGGTATCATACTGTGTGCCTAAAGCCTACCAGGAGTATTTCTGTTCTTCGAAAAGCACAAGACACACAGTGTGTTATCTCCTAAGTCTATCCCATTGTGGTGACTGAGGACTAAAGGAGTCATTTTGTAAACATGCACAAGTAAACCACACCTATTCCCTACAACATCAATGTCAAAATGTTTCTCTCCATCACACAACACACATTGGGATTTTATGCTCAGGTGAACCAGCCACTGTGAAGCATTTACAACTGCTAGACCATGCAACAATCAATAGTGGATATGGCATACAAATGTCATATCATCAGATCTAGGGCTTTATTTTGTGAGCCCAAAACAATAGCCTAGCTTCACCTTGAAGAAGCATTGTTTGGAAGCTTCTCGGCAACCCTTTTGCACATGCACCTCGTTTCAAGCTATGCAGATAGTGTCTGGATAGAGCTTGTGTCTGGGCTATCGACTGGTAACCAACTTGGGGATAATTTTTATTCTGTAGGTATGTGCTCTTTTAAGTGATAGTCTTTGCCTTATCTCTATACCACTGTTTTGTGTCTCTATGGGTCCTATTCTAGAGGGTATATTACTAAGTTGTACTTACGCCGCCTTGGTTGTTCTATCAGAACATGTATGATACAATTTTTCATGATTCAATAATTGCTTTATTGTATCTGTCATAAGGAGTATGGTTCCTTTGATTTTTTAAATGGCTTTATTGTGTCATAGCGTAATACCCAAAAGTCCAAGCTTTATCAATGAGACATTTGATCGACTTGGAAATGCTGTCAAGACAGCTTAGTAAATGGGAAATGTTACAGAGGATCTATACAGATATGTGAGGCCGTATCTACATCGGTTCCATTTCCATTCTATGTCTTACCAGCTAATACTCAATGCTTTGTGTCAGCACTGGGTCTTCATGATAAAATTTGTCAGTTATGGCAATAAGAAAGGCAATACTACATTCTACTAAACATGATTCTACCATGTTTGTTTTACTAACTACACCTACTCTAGAAATGGTTTAATAGAGGTCTAGCTATGTGACAATTGAATCATTAAATCTCTACACAAAATGTTCTGCATTGGAACTTTGCATATTAAGTACCCTGAAATTTAATAGACACAAATGACAAATATCTGCAAATGAAGTATCCAAATTACAAATATTGTAGCTATGTGGGAAATGAAACATGGTACAAGCCAATATGGCTTCTACATGTTCATCTCTTACCCATGTATTATAAAACCATGCAAACCGCCCCAAAAATACGTTTTCAAACCACTTCAAAATACAGAAACCTGGTCACCGAGACATCATACAACGTCAAAAATCTCCCAAAATGGGGCCTTTACATTGATTTTTACTGGTGAAAATTGCTGATGCATCTGGTGGCCAGCTCCAAAATTCTCCTTGTGGTCTAGACTTCAAATGACAGTGAATGGTGAGTCATGCTTTTGGGTTTCTCATGGCTTCTTACCATTACACCATGTTGTTGGCTCAATTGGATGCGTCGTTTAATAATCAGAGAGAGGGGTGCCTGAACAGATGGAATTGTTAGTAGGTACAAACAAAATACTGCCCTCCCCCCTGGAAAGCTCACATGTAATACACTCACAGCATAGAAAAGAGCAGGATAAAGAATATACAGAAACAATGGGATCGGTAAGAAAGTGTTTACAGAGAGAGGACATAACAGGAAAGGAATATAATGAGTTAATTAAATGGAACTAATAGCATTATTTTATTACAGGGGATGACAATTTAAAAAACATCAAAAAGATAATCTATTATCACAATCAATGAGTGGAAATCTGTATAGTAGAGCAATGAATTCTTATAATCATTTTACTTAAATAAGCTAGTTATCAAATGGCATTGCTGTCTTGAAAAAAGGATAAGGTTGTGGCCCCATTGGGTAAAATAGCAACCTATACTAGAAATTCAATGGGCCTTGGACTTTTACTTCTTTTTTTTCTGTACAAAAGATATGTAGCAAATGGCAGGGGGTATAACACCAAAATTATTTTCACCACAATGGGTGCAGATTAAATACTTCAAGAGGATATATGAAATGGAAATATGTGATTGATCCTCAGAATAAGCACATATCATTATGAATGAAACTTAAACCAAGAAATGAAATAGCAGTCATGAAATATATTTTTCCATATATTCAACTTATCAGAATACTGCAACATAAATGGGAAATACATGCAAAGACATATAGTACTAAAATGATGTCTGTCCCTTTTGTTTTCTAAGCATTAAGCTGCAATACAATTGGACTAAAGAAATATCCCATGAGCTGAGAAAGAGGGGAAATGTTAGTCACAAGTTGAAAGGAAAAATAGAATGTCAAAAAGCAATGTACATTGTTGACAACTGAGGTTGAAAAGATCCCATACTTACATCATCATCATCTCCTTTGCCCTTTTTGCCTTTGCCTTTTTTGTCTTTCTTTTTGTCTTTCTTATCCTTCTTGTCCTTTTTACCCTTCTTGCCCTTGCCGCCTTTATCGTCATCCTGAAAGAAATATGTTAGGAATCTTTCAATTGCTGATGATTGGTTTGTGGTAATAATTGACACTATATTGATTTATTGTTTTCGTTCACATATGGCAAATACATAATGTACCCATTGATGGACACTGATGCTTGTAATATATATTGAAATGTCAGAATGCTAAATTTTAAAAGCCTTTAGAAATGTTAAATGAATCTAAAAATGGTATAAATAGGGAAGGGGATATGTGGATCAGGTTAAAGAGGATTTGGCCTTAAATAGACTTGGATCGAGGAATGCATAACCTCAAGGGAAACTATTCTAGCCATACCAGTGTGAGGGACACGGTTTCTCCGAAAATGACGTATTCGGAGACACCGGGAGTCGAACCCGGGGCCTTCCGCTTGCCAAGCGATTGCTCTACCACTGAGCTACATCCCCTTGTCCTATCAGATAGACCGTGTCTCACGTTACTGGATCGGTATGGTACAGAGGGGAGCAGGATTACCCAAGTAGCACCCCCTTGCGGGTTTACCACCAAGGCGCGAGTAATCCGAGCACCTACACCAGTAATGATATCTTAAAGTCAAACCATGCAAAAAGCTAAAGGTAGTTGTTGGCCAGCATTTGGGGAGCTCTCCGAATAGTATTCAGAATAGGTATTGGGAAGGAATTTGAAAAGGGTAATATGAAATGGACTGGAGAAAACCTAGAAGACTATATGCCATGCAGGTTATGGCAAAGATGAGAACACTTCTACCAGTTAACCCATGCACTTATGTTATCATAGAAGGGAGCGTGTGTTCATAGGTTTGGTATAAGTGCGTTCCAATACTTGGTTATATTGTTACCCCTTTGCCCTTGCTTTTCTTGCCACTCTTGCCACTCTTTTTAGAGCTCTTTGCACTCTTCAGAGTATGCTGGATTGATCATGTACAAGAAAAATAAATCAAAATTGAATGGGACAGAATGAAACCATGTAGTTTATATGCAATGAAATGAAAAAGTACTAGGCATGCAAGTAGAATATGTTTTTTAAAGTTTCGTTTTGGTTGTGTATTTTAGTTCTTCCTTTCAGGTTAGCCTCACTATCCTTTCTGGCCATGTTCACATATTCTAGTATCCCGCACTGGCTGAAATTGTGTCTTATGTGACAGAAACATGAGAGAACAGTTGGGTGTTTTGTTAACATAATTGGAATGAATTAGGAACCTTGAAATTGATAGGAGGTATATTGAATCTAGCTGCTTTGGTAACAAACTGTCCTGAAGTTGAAGGACAAAGTAGACACAGGAACTGTGTCTATAGACCAAATGTGTAAACTGGAAGTCCACCTATCAAATACAACTGTATCAGTTTGGCAAAGGTCAAAATAGGAATATGTCAAATGTCTCCTCTATTGTATCTTTAGAACAACTCCTCTCCATAAAAACCCTTGTTGCAAGGGTTGGCTTCGACTCACCTCGTCACTGAAATTCTACATGTGGATTCCATGAATGTAAGTCAAACTCGAAAATGTGTTAAAGGATGGGTGTAAAAAGGTATGCAGTTATGTATCACAGCTACAAGCATGCAAGGCAGCATTCTTTACATGTATATGAATAATCATAACCAGAAAGGTATGCATTATGGTGTATGTAGCACATAAATGCTAAATTGCTGCATTCATGTATGAGTATACCAAGTGTAAACGTTCATTCAGGTGTAATATGCTTCAATGCTCAGACAACAATATCCATATGAGGTGCTTTATATTGGTGTTGTAATGTATTGTATCAATTAAAGTAATGTTACATATGTATTTAATTTATACTTATCAAATAGCAATAAATAGAATTGTCCCCTCTTCTCTCAGACATGAACTAAACACATTTGGGTGACATGCATTCAGAAAACAGTCACTCTCCCACAATAAAAAGTCAAAATCCTTTGGAGTGTTCCAACACAAACATGTGCCACAAGTGCTATTAAAAGTCTAAAAGTCTCAGGCAAAAAGACCAAAATTGCTCTACAAAATACCCATCATATACTTCCTGGACATTTTAACAAAAATTATTTTCTTTAAACCTAGCCTTTTTCACAGGATGCAAAGAACTATTCCTTACAAACAAAAACCTTTGTCTACTTTCGTGAGCTGACTATATTACACTTTGAGCACAAACAAAGAAGTGAATGTTTCTCTATCTTCCTTTGTTGAGACACGTTAGTGGACTGGCCTATAATGATATCAACTCCATGCGGTCTCTCCAACTGAAGGATACCGAAAACAGCACACTCTGAGCTTTGTCTATGAAATGTGATTATTCCATCTTGGGCTGATGCCCCCTAGTGGGCAGCCAGTGAACAATAAGCTGCTCAGAGTTCTATTTATAGATGCAGTTTTGGTGAAGAACAACTCATGTCTAGTCGGTGAGAATCCCAAAGGGTCCTGCTCCTACCCTGGAGCTGGTTTACAAACCCAGATAAACTCTTGGTCGGCCATCTGCTGGTTGTAAGTGGCTTGCATTTTCTTGTTGGAGTATACAGAAAGTTTTGTCATATGTAAGGGTTCTGCTTTAATTGTTCAATCATCATAGTTCTTCCATTCACAAATTGCCTTGCGTTATAATTCTTGGGTTTATATGTGTATGCTTAGTTAGTTTCGTCACAACTTTTTTTGCAGAAATAGTTTTTGACAAATAAATCAATAATAATAATTTCTTCTAAATTGCTTCTCCTCATCTGGTATAGAATTTTGCTTTTGGAATTTGACTAAGTGGCGAATCACAACGACTGATATTGGAACAAAATTGTAGAGTGACTTATACTTATACTTGGAGCATGTAATGCGTAATATATAGTTGATAATATTTGCTCGTTTTCCTTGTTTTTCAACAGGTTGACTATTCCAGGTTTTCTATTCATCATGCAATCATGCAACAAATGCTAGACTGAGGTTTACAGGTACCACATACTATCAGTAACAAAATTACATCCCATAATCAGAAAAAACAGTCTAAAGATACACAAGGTGAGATCTAAATCAGTCTAAGGTACATATATTGGGTAATTGGGTAACATTCCTGTGTGCTGATTGAACACTTTAAATGTGATGGGGTAGAATGCTTGACACATAGATAAAACATAGGTCTCCAGGTTGTCAGAGGTCAGAGGTATATGAATCTTTCCCCAAAATAAGATCATAATCTTGCTACAAAGTTAACATATTTAGTCAGGTGTAACACATGTATTGCTTTATCAATATCCCACATGTTGTACATATACTCTGCCAGATACTATTGGGTTTTAAAATGCAGTTCAATGTTGTCTTTCTGGGGACACCAGTCCATTGAGTACAGACTACAGTCCCCCAATGCATAGTGGTGGGGTATAAGGTAGCTATGTTAGCTACTCAACCAACCCATACATATTCTAGTCAACTACAGGTTACTGATCCTAAGTTTTCTGATATTTTGTATGCATTTCAATGCCAAAGTAATGGAGACTCCCAAAGATCTATGTTTCAGTGAACATCAGAAACAGATGGCATGTGAAGGCCACAACAATTAATGAATTCGTGCAGATAAACAGATAACCTAGTCACACATGAAATGATAATATTTTTACCAATTGGAAACCATTTTCTATGATTATAATTTGTTAACTCAAAGAACCACCTACTGACTCACAGATACACAGCACTCTTTGGCTCAAACAATTGTTGTATCATTGACCTACACACAGGTAGGCTTGATATACTGATATTTCAAACCAGGGGAGGAAATAAAAAATGACATGCATGGGATGGGATAGGAAAACACCCAGTGGTTTAGGGAATAAACATACCTGCAATTGCTACAGAATTGAGTACCGTATTTGTTTAATTAAGGGCAGTATTAGTATTTCTATTCCTGTCTGTTTTCTCAAATCATATACATCATTTATTCATCCTTACAGTTGTCAATTTCCCTCATTGCTCAATAAGCTGGGCAGATGAGACCATTTAGACTTTGATGCGATATACATTTGATTGTTTCTTATTCATTTATTGTAAGCATCAACCTGTCAGTACTTAAGTGGACAGGTGAATCAACAGCAGAGACTAATTTAAGTAATCACCATCACCCACCTTTGCTTTCATTTCGGCTTCAACTTCAGCTGGATCCTTTTCTTTAAAAATGGCTGCTGAACCTCCTTCATCATCTGCTGGGTAGTCTGGGAATTTTCCTGTGGCATCACTGAAAACACAGAAATGACTCTAATTCAATATACCATTGAAACATTAAAAAAAAGCTGATACCACTTCTTTAGCAAAATAATTAATGCTCTGCAAATAGTCCTTATACGTTATTGTTGATACAAATACTGGGTCTAACTGAGAAAATAAAATGTGCCAATTACAAGTCCTACGAACAGCTATCAATGTGTCACATGACACTTACAGGATACTGTCTTCCATTGACTACCATATCAATAAACAGTATTGGAAACAGCACTCACCGGCATTCAATGAACCATTGGCGGATCTGATCCATCATTGTTTCCTTCATGTCAGGACCTTCTGTTTCGCGGATCTTGTCTTTGATGTTAACTAGGGCCTGCTGGTACTCCTGCTCGTGTCTCTCCTGTGTGTCGCGCCTGACACCCTCCGTCTTCACAGCCATGAATTGAGGGGTGCCCTTAGGGTTCTGGGCTGGAGGTGGTGGGACCTGTATGGGCAAAAAGAATGATGCATCAGTTGTCAAACTTATCTTATACGGCAAAGATATATTTGTATATATATCATGTATATTCCTACTTTGATTTCCAAGTATCAGTCAGGTGCTACATAGTGATATTGCCATTCTGAACGCATGTTTGTCGTATGATGCATTCTAGGTAGTGCAATGTTCAAGTGTGAACTTGTGAGTAGTATATGGCAATGTTCATTTGGTGCAGGCCTGTGAGAAGCATATAGAAATGCTTATTTGTCAAATACGTGTGAGTAGTATAAGGCAATGTTCAATTGTTGAAGGCTTGAGAGTAGTATATAGCAATGTTCATTTGTTGAGGGCTTGTAAGTAGTACCGTAAAACCCCTCCTTTAAGACGACCCTGCCTTTAAGACGACCCCCTTCTTTGAGAAAAATATTCGTCTTGTAGGAAAAATAAATCCCAAAATAAATCTGTCTTAAAGGCGGGGTTTTACGGTATATGGAAATGTTCATTCGGTGCAGGTATGTGAGTAGTATATGGCAATGCTCAATTGGTGCAGGCATGTGAGTAGTATATGGCAATGTTCTTTTGGTGAAGGCTTGTTAGTAGAAATGACAATGCTTATTTGTTGAGGGTTAATATTTGGGGGAAAATAATATGAAAAAGTAGTAAAAAACTACTGTTACTTTTTTGATGAGCACTTACCATTCCAATGAACATCATTTCATCTTCTCGGTCACTTTTAGTTTTCCTGCGCTGTGCAAAACCTTTCCAAAGCTGAAATGAGTAGGAACAAAAAGTGGTTAAAGAAGGGATATAACTGTCTATATTGAACAGTTAAATGATAACTGCAGATTTTATAAATAGTTGATGGTGAAAAATGGAATACTATGCAGAAATGTGGGTGGTTTGGTTAGGAGCTTCACTGGAAAATGTATTCACAGGCATTCAATTTTATATACAGTTCCCCTTCAATCCAACCCCCCTTCAAAGCCCAAAAATTCAAAAAGCCCTCGTCCTGGAATCCACCCGGACCATGCATAGTTGAACACATGGCCCTATTAAACCTCAAAGAAATAGAAGAGTCTTACCCCAAAGTATCTAAAAGATCCAATCTAACTTGGTCCGAAAAGATAGCAAAGAAAGCCCTCTCCAAGAATGACTCAATCGTCATAAAGAAGGCTGACAAAGGCTCTGCAGTTGTTCTCCAAAACAGATCTGACTACATTAAGGAAGGTCTCCGCCAACTCAATGACGGTAAGTTTTATGAACAAAAACCAGGCGACTTGACAGGTAAACACAATACAATGATTCAAAACCGCATCTCATCAATGCAAACAAATGGGGAAATTCACAAACAAACAGCTGAATACTTATACATTGAAAAACCTAGAACAGCTAAATTATATCTACTACCCAAAATTCACAAGAATGTTACTCCTCCACCAGGCAGACCAATAGTCTCTGCTAATGACTGCCCGTCCGAGAGAATCTCCCAATTTGTAGATTTTTTCCTACAACCCATTATCCCGAAACTACCGTCTTTTTTGAAAGACTCGGGACACTTCATCAACACTCTTCTGGAGTTGTCCCTACCCCCTGGTGCCATTCTAGCCACCATGGATGTCACCAGTCTCTACACAAACATACCCACCACTGAGGGCATACAGGCAGTGAGAAGGTCATTAGCTTGTGAGAGACACCCCTTCCTGAACCCCACAAACGACTCCATTTGCAAATTGCTGGCCCTGGTGCTCAATTGCAACAACTTCCAGTTTGACGATAAGGATTATCTACAAGTCAGCGGAACAGCAATGGGCACCAAACTCGCCCCGGCGTATGCCAACATTTTCATGGGAGACTTTGAGGAAAAGTTTGTCTACCCTTACTCCCCACGCCCATACGTCTGGAAGAGATACATAGATGATGTTTTCATCATATGGACCCATGGAAGGGATGAACTAATAAAGTTCAAAGACTACTTGAACAATTGTCATAACACAATCAAGTTCACCATGGAGGAATCTAAGAAGGAAATTAATTTCCTCGACATCAAAGTCCTCCAAGGCACAGATGGTAAACTGGAGACCACTCTGTACTGCAAACCGACAGACAGCCACAATTATCTGCTATACTCGTCGGAACATCCCAGACATGTAGTCAGGGCCATCCCATACTCACAATTCGTGAGAGTGCGACGCATATGCACAAGAGACTCAGAATTCATCCGAAACAGCCTCATGCTATGCACACATTTTCTAAGACGAAAATATCCGAGACAACTCGTCATAGAATCCTTAGCCAGGGCAAAAATCCAAAATCGCCTCGACCTAATTAAACCTAGGCCTAAAGACACAACCAAACCGAAAGCATTTTATTGCATCACCACACACAATCCGCACAATCCTCCCATCAGGGACATTTTATCCAAAAATTGGGACCAAATGAAAAAATCTAAAACCACAAGGGAATTCCACGACCACAAACTTATTTTTGGAAGTAGGAAGAATGTCAGTCTGAGCAATGAACTAGTACGAGCTTCAACCAGCACAAAGACAGACAAACCAAAGATCCCACACATAAGAAAGTACCCTTGTAACCGTCCTCTACTATGTAGGTACTGCCCAAAATTAAATAAAACAGGCTGCATCAAGTCTACCACTACTGGTAGGAAGTATAGGACCCTAATGTCAGTTAACTGCCAAACTTCCAACGTGATCTATGCCCTGACTTGCAAACACTGTGGCATGCAATATGTTGGCCAAACATTAAAACGCATCTTAGACCGTACTTATCGTCACGGTTGGGACATTGAGAATCATCAAGACACTACAGTCGCTAGACACTTTAATTCCTGTCCCCCTCCCCCCATGAGACCCTCCAGATGGGCCGGCTTTGACATAACCATTCTAAGTTTTATCAAGAGCCCCCCTAGGACCCCAGCAGGAATCCTGGAGCTAAATGTGGAGGAGAAAAGGTGGATGCATCGCCTCTCAAGCATCACACCAAATGGCTTAAACCTACTAGACTAACCTAGGGGCAGCTTAGTGGACCAATTTGAGCCGTAAACTAATATACAGTTCTTGGAAGTATGTGATCTACTGGTTACAACGATTCTATAATCATACTGTGTTTTCCATATCATGACCTTCTCAATGTCTACCCTGGAAGAGACACATTCACATACCTTTTGAACCCTTGTGGCTGCTACATCTGGATCCAGTGTAGGTGCTCCACGGTTGGCGGCCATGCGTTCCCGCTCCTCCTGTTGACGGATCTCTCGCATGAATTTAGCACGAAGCCGACCTTGACGTGCACGTTCATGAATTTGAATAAGACGTATGGCGTCCTCCAGAGACATCTTTGTCTCATCTCCACCCTAAAAAGAACCAGATTAAATCATTTGGGCTGCTGGGATGAAATCTATTTCAGTTTATTCCTTACACAAAAATTGGATGTCAAGTTTTATGTCAGGTGACAATTAGGTCTTTGTGTGAGTATAGTTATTCCCTGATGCTTGCCATCCTATTAACTTACTGTATCTTTGTCTTGAGGGCCAAGCTTGGCCAAGATCTGACCCAGAGCCTTCTCCCGCTCTTTGAGTTGTTTCTTCCTTTCATTGATGAAGTACTTAGGGATTGGCATTTCCACATCATTCTGTAGTAGTAAGAAGAAGTGATGTTGAACACCAGCTTTGAATTATACCCTTACCACTGCATATATGTGTATAAATGATCATTTTATTCTATATCAACTCATTTTTTGTTACCAGATACCTGATATACTATCAGTAGATTACAGGAAAATACATTGTGTGGGAAGACTGCACTAGAATGTTTCAATAGCGACATCTGATTCTGCTGTGACTTACCGGGGTCAGTTTAAGATCAGAGAGGACGTCATCAAAGTAGTGGAACTCTGAGAATTCCAGGTTAACCATCTCATTCTTAAGTTCAAGTATCCTTCCCATTACGCCGTCCAGCACGTGCCTCAGCACACGGCGCTTCTGGGGGTGCACAATCTGGTCGTACGACTGGTCCAGCCGACGGAAGATCTGGATGTACTTAATGTACATGGTGGCCAACAGCTGAAATGCTGCAAGCCGGTCCTGCAAGAACAATTTGATGCATAATTATTTTTACCCTTTACGTTGGCAATAAAATTGAAATTGCTTGACATAATTTGGACAGATGACGATTATTTGAGAACTTTAAAAGTGGGGTGATAGAAGTAATGAATGGAAGGATAGGTTTGGGAGGATGTGGAAATAAAGGGAGAGAGGGGTGGAAGAGAGAGGAGGGAAGGCTAGGGGGGAGAACAGCAACCAAAGATTCAGAAGAAGAGTAAAATATTCAGAAGAGGTGTAAATAGAAAACAGGAGAGAAAAGATGTAAATGAGTATGGCTTGCATACCTTCTCCGGTTTGGGTGGTTCTGGGGGCAGCTCCTGCTGGATGAGGTCCCCAATGGTGGCCTGCGCCTCCATCCATTGTGCATTGTAGTAGCTGCATGACAAGCACAACAAGTATGATCAAAACCAATGCATTTTTCTGTCAGCAGTCAGAGCTATAACAATGAACAAAACAATTGAATTATGGACCTAATGCTAAATGGAATGTTCCCTCCCTTTACCAACTATTCAGGAGTTCTCTGTTAAATCATTTTACCTCAGCGAGCCACTGATTGCCAGTACACTTAAGATGCAATCCTCAAATCTGGCAATGAACAGGACACTAAACCTTGAATTTCATTTTCAAATACATTGCTCAGCATTGAATGTTGCAGGTTGTGTAAAAGTTTGTTAGATAGCTGCTTACCACAAATGTTATACATGATATATTTTGGCTATTGTTGAAAGCAGTGTTATTGAGCTATAGATTCAGTGTGATAGAAATATTTGCCCAGTATGTCTATAATTATTCTCCTAGTATTATGGAATTAAAATAAATACTCCATCAGAAATCCCAATTTGGAATGCACATATTATTAAGGAAATACTTATTTATGTACATTTGTTTAAAACTGTGAATGGGTCTGCAAGTCTTGAATCCACCATGCAGAAATACTGGAGTAGAAATTCGTGCAATAACGTTTTTTTTAAATATCCATCATGTATTGAGATATCAAATTTGAAACACTGTCAAATTTGCTTGAGATCAACACATTCCCGCGCTGTAAATAAGGAGGAAATTAATTCAATGAAAATATGGAAATTTTCAATGAAATGATTTTTATCTGGTTCATGATAGATACAGTGCATAATGATAAATCTCTGTGCATGGTAAGTATGAGTTACAATTGGATCAAGGTGCTGTATGCCTTATTTGGCATACATTCTACTTAATTCATATATTAATTTGCTCGTGCTGTAGAGGACCTACCCATCCGCTGTATTGGCCTTCTTTTTATAGTCAGAAGGCAACACTGTCGGTTTCCTGCATGTCAAACCAATACTGGGTCAAATAAGGTGAACTTTCATCATTTTGTTTATACATTGTAAAAGGTTACATGTCTAGACCACTTAAGGTTCCATAAATGATGTCATGCGGTGGGGGTCAAGCCTCTTCTACATTACAATTTGCTAAGGTGGGGGGTGGGAGAGGACAATAATGGACAAAGTAGCATGACATCCTTCATGTGTTGTTACTGAAAGAGATGTAATTTTACTTTTAATAAACGAAATACATTCTCTGTACAACATGAAATAAACTACAACCTCTTTATTGTTTCTTTGGGTTTCAAATATAATTAAATGTTAGGGAGAACTGAAACAAAGACACTGATTATCTATTATACTTATGGAAAGACAAAACCCTTTTCGCCTGGTCATTATGGATAAGGTGAAATCTGGACGAAGATGCCCTAGTAGCAAAGATGGTGTGGCCCGGCTTTGGGTCACACCGTCTTTGCCAATGTGGCCCTGAGTGGGCTAACCGACTGGCTCAGTTTAGGGCACTCTTCGATGGTGACTGTGGCTGCAAGCAAGCTAACAAAGTTGGACGCAGATCAGTTTTTGGATGGGCTGCCCAATTTGGTGCAATAGCACCACCTGGGATGATTATGGCTTTCTAGAATTCCCTGATGTTTTCTTGTAATTGTTGAATAAGATATCCTAGGTCCTGCTAGTCAACCAACCCATGGCATAATCATACTCTTCTTATCCAGTTATGGAAGTATCAAGCAGGCCTATTATCATCAGGTTTAAGCCACATGCAGCTTAGACAAGTCACACTGATTTGGTCTAGCTGGCCTTCAAATCCATAGTTCCTACCTACATGAAGCATGAGTCCAGTATTAGGCTAATCATAATGCCACAGAAATGGTGTCCATGTACAGAACATAGCTCCTTAGAGAACCTCCTTTTCACCATTGTGCCTCTACATGGGTTAAATTCGACACAGGCGACACAGCGATGCGGCCCTTTTGGACCCTTTTAAAAATCGACGGACTCAGGAAAATCTGGAATAAAAATTGACTCACAGGGGTCGTTCTCTAAGTTCTTATATACCTAAAAATCGACACACCACAAGGTCATTCTGCTAAAATTCGACCCAGCGACATGGTCAAAAATCTGGGTACCCATGTAGAGGCACACCATTGGCTCAGGGAGCCTAAGCTAAGCAATTAATCTGAGCCCAAATTGGACAGCCCACTTTGATCTGAGCGAAAAACGAGCAGCCCACATTAAAACTGACCTGAGCCCAACTCGGGCAGCCATCTGCCCAACATGAAACCCAGCTCAGTTTTGCTCAAACAGCCAACCTGAGCCCAACTCGGGCAACCTGATTGGGCCACACATCTGCCCAGCCATCTGCCCAACATGAAACCCAGCTCAGTTTTGCCCAACTTCAAACAGCCAACCTGAGCTAAACCAGGCATGCTACTAGGGTGCAATTTGAGGTGAGGCTACAAGGCCTACACGTCTCATGTATCCATGGAAACGCTGGATGTAGTGATCAACACTTAACCATGTAAACCCAAAATTTAAATAGGCCAACCAACTCTGAATTAAAAGGTTGTTGTATTCACTCCATAATTGCTGCTTGACCTGAGAAATGGGGGTTTAAGATGTGACATATTTGGATACATGAAAGAGCTTTGCATGAGCCCCTGTATAGATTTAAAAATTGTTTGATTCGAATCAGAGGTTAAATAAGTGCTTTCAGAACTAATCACTCTACTGGTATCGACCTGCTCTCTGTTTGAAGCAGCAGAGATCGATTAATGTTGCTACCAGCAAGGAACAAGTTCACCCCAGGCACTTCCTATCCCACCCAGGGGAAATGAAGCGCATCGATCCATACCTATTCAGACTCTCGGATCGACTCCTGGATGAATTAAGTAACAGCTGTACTTTAAATTTGTCTGGCAGTCTATACAAAGTTCCATCCAAACAACTCACACCTCAGTGGATAGATTCCAATCCTTTAAGTACAGAAGTGTCCCTGGTTCATCACACAGCACTATATCATTTATATTTAAAAACATGAACGTGTAATTTACATCACAAATGACTCAGGGTCAGGGGGATTAAGTGATTGATTGAAGCTGCAAAATAACATGTGGGTTGGGCTGTAGTGGGAATATTGAGAAAAAAAAACACCATACGTAGCCCTTATCAATATTGATTGTTTTACAGTATTTGCAACTTGGTATGACATATTGAAAATGTGAGATAAGTTTTCAATTTCCCTCTCTTAAAGGAGTCCTGGAGCGTCACATAAGACTCAGGGAGGGCGCTGAGTCAATCAAACACAGTCAAGGAGATATTAGATTGGTGGCTGGATCGGAAACTATCTCTGGTGGCAGCAGTCTCCGTATACATCCCGCACTCTTGGTCACACCAGCTAAATATGTCTTTAGTGATCCGGGCTGCTTCAGGCGTCAATCTAAACTATGGGAATCTCATTCTGCACCCATATATTCAATTCAATTCAATTCAATTCAAAACTTTATTTCAGACTCAGTTGTACAAAAGGTCCATAGGTAACAAAACACATATATAACAAGGGGACAAATTCAAGGATTTTACGGCAAAGCCGCCGTAGTGGCTTTTGGTTGTTATAGGATTGTTATGAACTACAGATGAGAAAATGAGGGGGCATAGATTTATGCTTTTTGGTGTTTCTGGGGACCTTATGCAATTCATATTTGTCCTGCTTTGATGGTTTGCAGCAATGCTGCATGGTCAGTTAACTACATGCACTTAGCTAAATCTTTTTGATTTTTATTGGGTTTACTGCTGCTGGTATAACAATAGAACTCAATATGTACTAATGGAATCAAATAGGTACCAATGCAATTCCATCAGTAGCGATGCAATTCCATTGATGCCTATGCATATTATCTTGGCAGCCATCTTGAAAATTTCCTGGATCAAAAATTGGACCCTGAAAATGGATTTTTCACCCCAGAAGACCCTATTATCCATGTATCACATAAGGAAATCAGACAGTCTTGAGTTTTTGGTGGCCATCTTGGAAATTTCCTGGATTGAAATCTGAGCCTGAAAATAGATTCTGCATCCCAGAAAACCCTATTATCCATGTATCACACAAGGAAATCAGACAATCTTGAGTTTTTGGTGGCCATCTTAGCAGCCATCTTGGAAATTTCTATGATTTAAAATCTGAGCCTGAAAATAGATTCTACATCCCAGAAAACCCTATTATCCATGTATCACACAAGGAAATCAGACAATCTTGAGTTTTCAGCAGCCATCTTGGCAGCCAGAGGGAGGCCCCCCCTGGAGGGGGCAGAGGGAGGAGGAGGGGGCAGAGGAAGTAAGAGATAACAGGAAGGAGGAAAATGGGGTAGATGGGGGAGGAGGGGAAAGATGAGGTAGCAGGAGGAGGCAGAGGGAGAAGGCAGGGCAGAGGGAGGAGGAGAGGGCACAGGGAGGGGGGGGGGGGGAGGAGAGGGCACAGCAGGGAGGAGGATTGAGCAAGTGAGCGCAATTCGTGAGAGATGATGATACGTGTGTACTTAATTTAGCCTTGAGGCGACTGCAGTGCAGTCCTTTGCAGTGCCAGAGCCTGGCAGAGGGGATGGATGGGATTTCTGAAATTGCGGCGCGGGGTCAGCTGTCAAACATGTAAACCGGAATAAAAATGTTGCAAACGCACTTAATTCGTAAAGAATTTAGTCTAAACCCAGCAAGAATATACAATACACATTTACTCACCTGTGAGACATTGCTTACGCAGTTTTGCCTCCCGAAGAAGGACGTTTAACCGGGAAAATATCAACCACTCCACCTGTGGCTTTGCTATTGTTTACATGCAGCCGCCATGTTAGCTCCCGTTGCCATGGTACTATCCGCGAAGCACCGTTCAGACGGTTCTCGCAAGCTCTCGCGCAGGACGAGATCTGCACCATCTTGAGAAGAGAAGTAAAGGCCGGTAGGTTTTCCGACGAATTTTATACATTTTACGCTAGAAACCTGGTTTACAATAAGAGAGTTTGTGTTTATCAGCTAAAGCAGATACGTTGGATTCTCCATATCGGAAGAAAACGATGTGACGTAGCCAAACAACTGTATACACAATACTTAAACATGTGGGTTGTGCCCTGAAAACAACCCTGGCACTGCCACTGAACTGTCACTGTCACTGTTTCACCTTCTCTTGCCAGTCTTGGGCCACCTTTTTTTGTGATAACTAACTTGTGTTATGCCTTATGGACTTTAACTGTTTATATTTGGGAGGGCAGAAACATAGTTGCCATTGACATCCCACAGAGTAGCAGACATTTCCAGGGCAGAGGGCAGAGGGGGAAAAAAGAAGCATGGAAAACTTTTTTTTTTGCCAATTTTATCATCATCATGGTCATGATGGTGGTTTAATCTTTTGCTAATCAACAAGTAGATCTACTTTTGGAGGTGGGGGGGGGGGGGGGCGGGGGTAAAATTCCCAACTTGCTGTTGCATATTTTAGGCCACTTAAAAAAAAAAAGTTGTTTCTCATCACCGCGCGCATCATAAAAATCGTGATTTGGGGAAAACTTTTTTTTTTTTTTTTTTCATTTTTGATGAAAAATATATTTAAATTGGAGAAAATATCGGCAAATTTGGTATCAAATTAAAGCTTATGATGTCTGTAATGCACTTACCTAGGAATAACTTGCATCAAAACACATTTTGCAGATCAATAAACATCGAATTACTAAAATGTAAAAATTGATCGCGAAAAGTCTACATTTTCCTGTATATTTAGGCCTCGAGTAAAAAAAAAAAAAAATTATATAAAAAACGCCCTCGTCACATTTTTCATTCCTTGGTGATGAGAAACATTTTTTTTTTTTTGAGTGGCCTTATTATAAGATAATATATGTGGCTGAATATTTTAAATACAATACAAATAAGAGTTGATTTAAAATATGTATAGACTATTGACTAGGCCTACATTTGTTTAAAACACAGTCCCACCTATGATGTTAAATGTAATGCATTGCATGTATGATGTTAAATGTAGATAGAGTCTATACTGTATTTACTATTTAGCAGGCCCTACATATCCTATGCCATAGGCTATGGTATAACATGATGACAGCTTTGGCAACACACACGTCTGATCCTGATCTTCTGTAGTTTGATTCAATGTTCATTTCAACATGTGTAGTACGGTCCCAGTAATTGTAATGCAGTACATTTGTATATTTGAAAAGCAAAAGAGAATGATACGGAAATCCTCCGACCTTTTAGCTATCCCTTACATGTTCACATGCATGTCTAATCATGTCTACACTACAGTCGGTCAACGTGCAATAGGTCAATCCCATATGTCACTATGTAACTTCTTAGCTACCGTTACATCAAGGGATCATATAGGTCTATGGTAATACCTTAAAGCTAAGACATGTTTTTTTTCTTCATATTTTTATAAATTATCATACTGTTGATCCACTGAGGCTAAAGCTAATGCCTTGAACTTCCTGCTCCTTTAATCTTAGAAATATGGCCAAGGTAGATCTATGTAGTGTAACAGAACCTCATACTCAGCCTACCACAATCAGTTACGTCACTGTTATCTGATTAATCTAGTATGTGTCAGATTATGGTGAGCTATGTGTCCTCTGCACCAGGGGTCAAACTCCAGCAGACCTATCACTTCACATAGCGACATGTGATACACAACTACTTTACCCAGCCAGCTAATACATGTATCCCCCCCCCCCAGTTTGAACTTTGTGTTTACCCTTAACGATCTTTTAGAAAAGCATGTATGATCAAAGTATGTAAGGGAGTTCTCTAAATCCGTTCACAAGCGACATCTCCTTGTGGTATGAAATTCCGGGCTTATAATTTTATTTTTCATAGTTTCTCTGTAATTCCATCTGGCAATACTCTCTGTAATACTCTACATATTTCATTAGGCCCATATTATAGGCCAAATGATACTCATCACACATTACTGAAACTCTTACATCATGCATGATGTCTCTACCCCTCCCTCCTTACTCATGGAGAAGAACTCCTGTTCGCTTTACATCTCGCATTTGTTTTAGCTAGTACATATATTTAGGCTTGTTATTCGTCTGTGGGTGTCGAGCCACGCTCCTGGTGTGTATACTATAGGAATCTGGAGCTATACCCAGTGGGTCCGCCATTTTAAATTTCGCTGGTTGCGGTTAAACCCACTGATAAGACATCCCACTATGGGTACAATTAGGGGACAAACAGGGGACAGGCTAGTAACAGTCTTATCAGCTCCTATCAGTGCTGCACGCTGCAACCAGCTCCAGTCCCGACTAGGCCCTATACGGGACTAGCACATCCTGGTACCTCAGGTAGTCGGGGGCTAAACCCCATCTCCTTATCAGGCTAATCCCCTCACCTAACACCAGGAACAAAGGTGCTGATAAGGAATTCTCCCATGATGCACTGCTCTGGAGTCGGGGGCCTAACCACAATGCATTGCTCTGAGCCACAATGGTGGCCCCCATAGCCCAATGCGCTAGTCCCGTATCCCGTGTACAGAGCACAACTCTGTAAGTATGGGACAATTGACACCTAAAGGGCCGCACAATACTTTAATGCATTATGTCCTTTATTCGCTTAATGAATGAATGTAGGCCTGGCGACAGGTCTGTCACTCACCAGGGCTGCACTCATGCATTACGATGACAAAGAACAAAGTGCATTAAAGCACTATGTGGCCCTTAAAGGGTTAAAGGTTTGTACGTCTGATAAAGCAGGTCAGTTAAGTACTGATGTGAAGTGTTTTAGGAGTATGGTTATTGGGCCAAAAAAAAAAAGTTGTGTTCAAGTAACATGGCCCAAAAAAAAGTAGGGTAGGTAGGTCGATTTTTTATATTTTTTTACCTTTTTTTTTAAGGATTTTGAGACAAAATTCCTCCCATTTTCGTATAATTGTACAGAATTTTTTTTTCAGTAAAAACAAAAGTGTTTTTGGTAGAAAACCCCCGCAAAAATGCCTTCCAGAAAAAAATTAAAAAATTTGGGTAAAGCCAAAAAAAATAGGGTCGCTAGGGATACCTAAACACAACTTCTTTTTTTTTTTTGGCCTTAGCTGTCCACACCTGAAGTTCAAACACACACAGATACAAGAGTTATGGATAAGTTCGCTTATCTCAGTAAACATGGACTTTATAGGAGATAACGATGGAATATGATCCATCACATATCAGTAGGTGTGGGATGATTTAACAAATATAACTGTGAACTTCTACCTAGATATGGTTTGAATGTCAAAGTCTACATTGAACGAGAAAATCAATAGCGTGGGTTTAATATGACAGGTGTAAGCCGACATACACCTCACAGCCAAAAAGACAGCATGACTAAATGATTAAAATGGTAATATAGGAAGAAGCTTTCTATTTCATCTAAAAATACCCGTAGGTTAAAAAGCACAACAATTCACAATTCTTAAGAGTTTCCAAAAAACGTCTGGGCCATTTCTATGCTATCTCACACATATTTCTTTAAATGTATGCAAAGAGAAAGGACAGGGTTAATGTGTCAGTGTATCCGAACTACCAGATATTAATCAGCATGTTATCGACAAAACACCAATTTCTTTAGGCTTAATCATGAATGTTCAAGGTGCTTCTCAGTGAGAGTGGAATAGAGTGAGTCAGTAAGGATGACGTGGGTCTAGGACACGTCTACGTGTCGGCTGGAGGCTGGTTCCCGTGGGTGGAGACTCAGGTAGACCTCAGCATTGCAAGTAGGCCACAGCAGTCTGGGCACCCCCGCCCCCTTGTTTACCGTATATCCTCATAGTCATGGTGCAAGTCAAGGTTATTTTGAGCCAGAAATATACAGGAACTGTTCAATAAATACTCAATCAGAGATGATTTGATAATGGACAAAATGTAATCAGTGTAATCCGGACTCCTATTCGAATTACATCAGATATAATATAACAGAAAAAAAAACAGGTAAAAAGTAATAAATTGATAACTGATTGACTTAGAGTAGAATTGAACTAAATAGTTAATACGATTCAATTTGCTTTCTATACATTAAAGAGGTCAGGTCCAACTAAGCAATGCACATATCTGCAACTCCTTGTGACCTACTTGTAGGGGGTTTACAGTACAGCAGTGAGTTGGTGTCTATTTATAGCACAGGTCACGAGGGGTTCCCCTGCTGGTGTGGGTACGTGTTGTACTGGGGGGATCCCTCATGGTGTAGCCTGTAGAGACCTGTAGTGTAGGACATAAAGGAGTTATCAGCTGTAGTCCACAGTACACACATACCACCACCAGGTATTAACGTGACAGGATCAGGGGAAGGACTTACCTCACTACACAGACTTAGACACAGGTGGGACAGCATTGCATTATAGACTATAACTACAGAAATACCACTTTTTTAGCTTTTGTCCATTTCTCACCAACCTATCCCCAGCCTGGGATCTGTGCATTACGTGATTTAGATTTCCATCGAAGTTGTGAGAGAAAAAAGGTGGGGAAAATAATATATTGTAGTTGACGAGGGAGTTAAAGTATAGCATCTCTGGTTTCATCCATGTCTGTGTTTTTGTATTGACTATGTGGATCATGTCCGTCCACATGTATTTAACCCCATCATGTGACATGTAGGTCAGGTCTGTTTACTTGGGCCACATCTCTACATGTCAATAGCGTCCTTCCCTGGTACTACTAGTAGTAGTGAAGGTACTTTTGGGCAGGGTAGGATCCATAGTCTGGAGTAGGGTGTAGTGATATTACCTGTAATGGCATAATGCCAACAGTCAGGAAGGTAGATTATATTCTGGCACCTATGTAGGTAAGAACAGTGCCCTTGGGCTATGCTGACTATTCAGGCTCTCTATACCTCCCTGACTCATTTGTAATTTGGTTTCTAGATTCCTATGGAAACTGGGTCGGACATTCCATTCCATGTAATCCATTTTCCAGATTGCATTCGAATCCATTTTCCCTTTCATTATCTACTCATTTTATTTCTGATATCTTACTGTTGTTATAATCTGTGTATTTTCGCTTTCAGATTTAGTTGGGGGTCGTGAGACAAACGCCAAGATGAGTTTGCAGTGGACCTTCATTGCCACATTTCTCTATGCTGAGATTTTCTTCACAATCCTTCTCCTCCTACCATTCATATCTGCCTACAGGTAAGGGCGTATGGGCTGCTCTGTAGTGTACTGGTAATCTTTTAAAATAATATACATTTGTGGAAATTTATTTTAGTACATATAATTCGTGGATGAACCTGGGAAATCGAATGGACGTAAGGTAAACATATTGCAATTAAATAGAATATCCTTGGCTGAATACCGCCGGTCACAAGTGGTGATGTGCTATTCATAAAACATACCCCTTTCACCCAGTGCCCTAGGCATGTACATGTATAATCCCTCTGTAGTGGGTCCTCAGTGCACCCTGTGTAAATATCGGTTCACCCGGTAATATGGCAACACAGGCACATTGACCAGTTGGCCTACAAACCTGTTTAAAAAAAAAAAAAAGATAACCCAAGACTTCGTTTCCTTACCTAGATGGAGCAGACTTTTCAACTCACGACTCTTCAACAGTTTTCGAGCTCACGCCAACATCTACTTCAACATTTTCATAGTCGTCCTACTGGTGCTTTTCCTTGGTGAGTCATTCCATCTTCTCTGTAGGTTTGTTTGCAAGCAAAAGTCTTGTATTAAGGGTCGCATATTGCTTAAATGTATTGTGCCCGTTGTCCTTATAAGGCATGGATGCAGCCCTGGCGAGGCTACACACCATTGCTGCATTTTATCCATCAGGCTGTCTAAACTGGCCAGTGCTGCATTCATGCATTTGACATAGGATAAAGGGCATAGCAATATGCAGCTCTTGAAAAGCTTTCTTAATAACCTATTAAAACTCAGTACACTCATTTTTTGTCATAGAGTAAAATTAATCTTTATGTAGGCAAGCGTGAGTTTCAAACTAAATGTCATGATTCATGCTCGCATGTCCGAAATAACAAAAAGAAAGTAACATTCAAAATTTAATAGCAAAAACCAAACCTTCAAGTTAGGACAATAACAAAATAGAATATCTCGAAGTTTAAAGTCAGGTCTATCCCGATCTTTCTGTATGTGCACGAAACTGAATGCAACATTTCAGATGCCATCCGCGAGGTGCGGAAATATTCACACAACGATGAGATCGACTTAAACACAACCCCCAATGCCGAGGTGTTGATTCACATGCGGTTGTTCAGAGCCCAGCGTAACTTCTATATCGCTGGCTTCGCTCTGTTCTTATTCCTGTGAGTAGTTGACTTTTTGAGTAGCTCTGCAAGTAGCACTTGTCCGCTGGAGGCTCGCTCGGCGCTGTTCGGGAATAGTTTCGGCGCTGTTCGGGAATAGTTTAAGCCACACACACACACACTGCATGTGTTTCACACAGCAACTGTGAAGAAAGCACTGTTCATTTGGGATTGATTCTAAACTTGACTAACTGACAGCACCTTTGTAATATCAGTGTGTATCAGTAGAGCAGTGTGTGGGTGGATGTTCCCTAGCAGCCCCCATCGAGCCCCCCGCACCATTTAGTGGATACAGGGGAACACCATTCCATGGACACTAACTGACCAAAGACCGCAAGAGGACACAATCTACATTTATTTTTTCCTGAAAATGAAAAATGGCCAAATTGGTTATTGTTCAGATCTAAGGTAATTTGGAACTTTGACGGACAATTTTTTTTTGAAAAATTCTGTTAGCGTTTTAAGACGGCTGATGGTCATGGTCATTTAGGTTCATGAGATGGTGTTTTGCTGTATGTGTATAACCAATAGCCGGTTTACATACTGTCACTGATTCGCTGCCTACCTTGGTTCTGTTTCCCGCCACGCGGCGTCCACCATTAGACGCCATACGTGACACCCACAGGTACACGAGCGAGCATGACGCACATCTCCGGTCAGCGTCTGACCTGGGTCACACCGCCAGCGCCATGTCCGATATGAAGATGTTCAGGGCGCAGAGAAACCTGTACATCTCTGGGTTTGCGCTCTTCCTCTGGATGTGAGTAGTGGGTGTGTTTGCTGAAAGACAGGCGGGGCACTGCCACTCGGTGTTAATACTGTTAGTAAGAATAATGGTGCTTTTGCCGTATGTACCGTAGTTTTCTTTGTACAGTAATATCGTACAGTAGTATTGCTTTGTATGTATGTCCTCAAATTTAGATCACTTCATCACTAAGCATTAAGTTGCTTTTGATATTAAATCTAAATCTTCTAATATATTTCTACTATATTTTCTAATTCTCTAGTAATAATGGTAATGGACAACGCTTTTTGATCAAAATTTACTTGGATTGCTTTTCACACCTGGATGGCTGATAACATTTTAAGTGTTTTTTCTTTCTTCCAAAAACAATTATTTTTATCGACTATTAGATGTATTATACCATTTAATAGATGACATAAATTGCAACCACCAGCAGAGTTGTCTGGTTATAGCCGAGAACAGTGTTTGCGCATTGCCCCGCCGCTTGTTCCATCCGCATGCACCCCTCACCAACCCACTCACACCGTTCTAGCGTTCTACTACTTTCTTTAGTAACCAAACTGGGTTACTCTTGTTTGTGACAATGTTTGTTCATGTGTTTGTTGTTTACTTTGTTTGTTTCGTGTTGACAACTACGCCAGGATACACCATTACTAAGTAGACAACTCTTTTAGCTGTTAAAAAGATCTAATTTAATCGAATTAGAATTATGGCCCACTTTGAGATAAACAAGTAATTCCTATTTAATAAATGATAAGTTCTGAAAAGGGGTTTTCAGTTTGAAATGCAGAACTAATGTCGTTGAGTCTCAACACCGGTTAATCACTTACCATAATTTCTCATATAGACGCCTTACCTACTTATAAGCCGCGCCCCGTGTTAGAGAAACTCGTATGTGCCGCATCTGGTCTCTAATTATGGGAACTTTAGTAGTGTACTATAGTATAAAATATCCATGCATAAGCCGCACCCTGACTTTAAGAAAATTCTATAAGACGCAATGGTGTTCATCGGCTTCTATGAAATAACTCATGATAACTCCTATCCACAAGATCAGAATGGTGTGATATGGCATGTTGTTTTCCTCCTTCGTCTTTTTTACAGGTAGTCTATTGATACGCCAATGAAATCGATACCGATTTTATTTCACCTTTCTTAACTTTTCTCACTGGGGTACTACATTTGATTAAATGGAGTATATGCTTGTTATTGTTTATTTAGAGTAGGTATAGAGATATGCTTTGTTTCTGTATCACATCTTAATCACAAATTATCACATGGCATACTTGAAATTTTATCCAAAGGACCAGAAATAATTTTTTGACCAGAATACAGTGTATTGAATTTTTTGTAGAATTTATTTCACACTACTTTACAATACTCCAGTTAAAACTGGTATTTGCTTTTGTACATATTTCTGATTAGGCTAAGTTTGACATTCAGCGTAGACTTTGTATTGACTGTGTGTTCATGCTGTAGGGTGCTCCGCCGTATGGTGACACTGGTGTGCGAACAGGCACGGAACGAAGCGTCGGCTGAGGCCATGAAGAAACAAGCCGAGAGCGCCTCAGAGACAGCCAGACAAATGATGGAAGCTACAGAAAACAAGGTACGGACTACTTAAGTATTCTGGGCCTTTTGTTTTGGAGATCTGGTAGGAAAATACTATTCAATGGATCATAAGGTTCTATCCTTTATAACAGAACCAGGCTTCATTCAAGCATCATGTCGACCCTGAGTGGTTGATACACTCCCGAAGGGTCGGCATAATGCATGAATGCAACACCAGGTTGTATTCATGCATCATGACGACCAATGGCATATCACATGAACGCATTAAACTTGATATAAAGGTTGATTTGACATACATAGATTGTGTTGTTGCAGGCCAACGAGAAGGAGGAGAAGTCGGCAGTGGTCGGAGAACTAGAGACAACCAAGAAGGAGCTGAGCAAGGCCCGGGACGGTAAGTACACACCATTCATACCGCATCTAGGGGCACAGTGCAAGGGTGGCACCAGTCAAGGACATTTAGAAGTGGGAAAAGGCTGATCAGGGAAAGACAGGGGACCTTGTGAAATTTTGCCGAGAGTCAGGGAAAGGAAAACGGAGAAAATAAATATTTAAAAAATCCACTCAAAGCATGGGAGTAAAGCTCAGTCATGTTGAAGAGCGCCAAGCGCTATGTCGCTGCTTACATTAAACATTGTCAAGGACTACGGGTTTTTTTTGATCAGGAAATTTCAATCTTTTGGCAACCCTGACTGTTCAGCCATCTTGGGTTTCCCTGCCTACGCGATAAGCACTGATAAAGCAATAAGCATTGGTATTACAATTGGTACTATGCGCCCTACTGCAGAGAATTCCGGGAAATGATAATAACTAGCAGGGGTCAGATCCTTAGATAAAGCTATGTGTATTGACTCTTATAAAATGTGTCTGTGAATAAAATAAACAGATAATGATTGTGAACTAAAATGAATTATAAAAGATTAATGTGTGGCTTGGTTTATAGAGGTGACCCGTATCCAGAAGGACCTTGAGGCGATGAAGAAACAAGCCGAGTCAACGAACAAGGAGTACGACCGACTGGCCGAGGAGAACCGGTCACTGCAGGTAGGACAACACACAAGGAGTTTGTCATAGCTCGTTTGAGATTTTCTCAAAAAATTCAGTCAAAGTATAGTTAGTTATAGTGGAATACTAATTAACATTAACACATTTACATTGTATAAATGTATGCGCAAAAATTAAGAAAAGAAACCCTTTACCCCAACTCTCTTCCAAAAAAAAAAACATTATCGGTAACTATTGAAAGGCTAAATCCATTTCATTTCCTGTAATACATTGTCTAACGATTCCTCTATCTTTTGTTTCACAGCAAAAATGTGAGAAGCTTGAGGGTCAGGAGGGCAGCAAGAAGGGCAACTAGACGGTTACTATGGTAACCCACAGGGTGGTGATGTGAGCGGGTTTCCATGGTAACCAAGCCCCAGGTCGTTAGGAGCTGCTGTCAAGTTAATACAAGAGCTGCTCCGAGCTGCTCGCGGGTGGCTTCGCTAGCTTTCTACGATACCGATATCAATCAACACATTAGGCACAGTGCTAACTGAACAGGGTTATTGTTACTATACACGACAAAAAAATAAGCCGGAGTTGTGATGCTATCATTATTTCTGTCGTGGGGATGGAAAAATCGAAGTGAAAAAACGAAATATGATAATATAATTATATCACTAATTTCTACATGGTTATACACAGAGTGCAGTGATTACATGAACGATTTCGAGTCCCATAGAATCGGTTTTTATGCTGGTCATTTTCTATTCATTGACTACATTCATGGGTGTATTTTTCCTCGGAAACTGCCAATAATTTACAGTAAATGTGAAGAAGACTTTAAATGAGCAAAGTATTTTGAAATATGGTAAATAGGCTCGGGCATTTCATCTTTAAAATGTACCATTGAGAAGTCTTTCTATTCTGCAATACCTGAATAAATCGTTGTGTAACAGATGTAAGTAAAGTGCCACATGGTGATCATGTACCGCAGGATCAGTTCTGAAAGTTTTACTGTACTTTTTGCATATTTATTAGTAACTATCCTCTGAATGTGTATGTAAATGTATGCAATTATATGCGATACGTGATGTCCATAATGTGATCTCCTAACTGCATGTCATATTACACAAGGGTTGGGTGTAAGTGCCCTTTTAACGAAACTTTGATTAAAATAAAACTTTGGTAAGTGAATGATGTCTCATCTTATTTGTATTTTACTGACGTAATGGTTACAAGCATGGCAGCCTCTTAATCCCTATTTTGATATACCATATTTCCCTTATACGAGCACTAAGTAACTAAGTGGCAAACTAGGCAGTGCCTCTACATGGGTAAAAATCGACACGGGCGACACGGCCTTTTTAAAAATCGACGGACACAGGAAAATCGGGGATAAAAATCGACCCACAGGGTTATTTCTCTATGTTCTTATGTAGCTAAAAATCGACACGATGCCACTGCTCTCCTGCTAAAATTCGACCCAGCGACACGGTCAAAATTGCGGGTACCCATGTACAGAACAGGCACTAGGCAGGCTTATAGTGAACTAAAGGGGAAATTCAGGAGGGTGTCACACAAATAATGGTCTGAAAAGCAGCACATTTAGAAGATGATGTGCGAAGGACACATTTGGAGGGAACCTTTCGAGTATTCTGCCCACAGTATATTTTGGAAGAGGGTGTCTATTATAATTATGGTGAATTTTGAAGAAGGTGGCTGAGGGGCTGATGGCGGAAACGATTGGTGCGCCACCTGGCATGATATGGACGCACCAACTTATTCTGTATGGGTGCTCCCTCTACGCTATTACACTAGCACGGCTAACACTTGAATCATTTAGGTAGGCGTCATTTTACGCCCTGGACTTCGGGCTGCATTACATTGGGCTGTGTCTCGAGAAGTACAGCTCATGTACAACTCGGGGAAATACCCTCACTTCTGGACCGTTGTCTATCATAATGTGGTCTGTACCAACCTTTGGAAGAATGAGGACTTAGTGCAGAGATTGTGGATGATCCGATCACACATAGGTTTACCCCAGAATGATTGACAAACAATGTATTTTCTACTTCATTTTAATTCTTTCACAAAATACTGGTTTTTAAAACCAACTGAGCACTGGATCGGGATGACCATTGCACCCTTGTATTACAGTGCCATTGTCATGCAAGTGGGAGTGTCTTTGTTCTTATATTAAACTCTTCAAACGCCGCAGTGCTTTAATGCATCATGTCCTTTGTCTGCATGGTCCGCATGATGCATGGAGGCAAGCCTGGTGAGTCTACTCACCAGGTCTGCATTCATACATTATGCTTACCCCTTGAGACTGTATCAACCCTGAAAGGATCCTCACGATGCTTGAATGCGGCACTGGCAAGTTACTCGCCATGGCTGCAATGCATCATGACGACAAAGGGCATAGCAGATTAAAGCACTATGTCGGCCTTAAATGGTTAGACTAGGGAGGAGCACTACATGATCACATGGTGCTAGGAATACTCCCATTGTAGACTTACGTATTTACAATAACAAGTCATTATTACCTGGATTGCATAAAAAGAGTAATTCTGCATAATCAACTCTAAAATTGTAAAACAGAGAACCAAGAAATTACTCTGTAATAGAACATGAGGTAAACTAAAACCTAATGATTGGGATAACAGTGGAAGTCTGGTATGATGGTAAAGAGGGTGTGGCCTTAAAGGGTTATAGTTTGTTTCACACCCAGTGTAGTGCCATGGTTACTTGTTTGAGTAAAATACTTGCACTTTACTTCACTTTCAAGATTGAATCAGTGAGAAGCTTCATGCCCCGTTCCCGAACTCAGTTACCGGTAATAGTGACAGGGACACTTTGCATTTGCTATAAAACGAGCCAATGATGGGTATGAACAATACTTAGGGTATTTTGTATAAGCTATCGATAACTGTCGAAGAGATGGGCTTTTGACATTCTGAAGGCAGTCAAACACAATTTCCATTATATATATGCTTATGGCTTTCTGAAATATAAAATAGCCGCATCATGCTATTTCATCCGACTTTGTCAGACGGGACCTCTTCGGTATTACAATACTAACACATGATAAATACACGATAATACCGTTATATACATCACCAAGCTAACAATAGCAACTTATATCATGCTCTGAATAAAATAGCGTGAAAACTCTGAAGTGGGGCTATAGTGTGTCCCAGTGTTTTTCATAATATTGGGATTAAAGTGAGCTTACCTGTAAGTGAACTTTGATTACTATTTTACCGAGGGCAACCTGTAGTGTTGCGGAGAGTACACGAGAAGGAAGAGCGCATGCGCGTGTGACGTCAGTATTCAGAGCGATAGAGAATGAAGAAGCTTAACAATTAATTAAGGAACACTTACTTAATAAAATATTCATTAGAGCTTACCTGCCCTACTTAATTAATTCGAGGCAACCTGTAGTCACCACATAAACTACTCAACTAATGAGTACACCGCCAAAATTCTTAAATTTAGAATTTTAAAGGGTGAGGCGGGTAGGGCGTGTACTCTCCGCAACACTACAGGTTGCCCTCGGTAAAATAGTAATCAAAGTTCACTTACAGGTAAGCTCACTTTAATCCCAATATTTTACCTCGTGCTACCTTAAAGTGTTCCGGAAGCACACGAGAAGTTTAGAGCAACTTTAAGCTTCTTCATTCCTATCAATACAGATAGTCAAAATATTTGTTAAGTCCGGAACCATTTAATCCCTCCACTTTATTCCATAGAATAAGCTGTGAACCTCCCACAAAATTTTTACTTTCTGGACTTCCATAATAATAGTCTTTTTTTTTTTTTTTTTTTTTTTTTTTACACAAAGTGAAACAACCACTTCTTTAACATACTTTCAACTTTATTTCTTTTGAGTCTTTAAACTATTCTTCATTTGTGCTAAGTAGACTCCCTTCAGCTGATAGCAACTTTATAACAGGGTAAACATTAACTGTTTTTCTTGGATTTTTAAACAACAAATAATCCATTTTCTATATTTCATAATACACATATTATGAGCATTCCTAGTCTTAATTAATCTATTAAGACCCATTCTCTATAATTATAGTAATTAATTAACATTTTACATTTTATCATAATGAACACATCTGTGGTCTTGAACACAATATTAAGACCTAGTAACATGGTGACATAGTAATTATGTACTGACCCCCAGGATATTACAGCAAGTCGCTCTATTCCTGAGCCACTTGCTGTAATATCCCATGGGCCATGTCAGCACTATCGTGCTCCACCTCTTTGTTGTAGTGCCTCGCGAAGGACGCCGCGTTCCTCCACGAGGCACTACGCATTATCTTATTCAAGGGCACTCCCAGCACCCGAGCAGCAGATGTTGTTGCTCCCCGGGTGCTGTGGCCCTTGAATCTGGTGGTGTCGATCCCCGCCAGGTGAAGAATTTCCACCGTCCATCGAGAGATGGTGTCTCTCGATGGAGGGTGGAAAGGGGGGACCGTTGTCAGCAGGAGGGACCCCTCTGGGTTTGACCTGAAGTCCTTGGACTTTCTGAGATACACCTTTAAAGTGTTAACCACGCAGAGTCTCTTACAGGTATTGAACGGTACTAGTTTAAGAACATTTAATGGATCCCCCAATCTATTATGTTTAAGGAGCTCCTGGAATCTGAAGACGAAACCTGTGTCGTCGTCGCTGGTCATACCTTTTAAAACCATCTTAAGAATGGTTTGACCCCTTTGGCCTGATGTTAACAGCAGCATCATAACTAGCTTCTTAGTGAGCCGCTTAAAGTCAAGTTCCTTGTTAGGACCCCAGTCCTTAAAGAGGCGTAGGACCTCTTTGACATCCCAGAAGGTCTCATACCTTGGTGCTGGAGGTCGCATTTCATAGCCTGCCTTAACAAGAAAACACACTGTAGGATGCTTTCCGAAGTCGTGTCCGTCGTACTTATCTAATATCAGGCTCAGTGCGCAGCGCGCGGTGTTCAGGGCAGAGTAACCGCAGCCGCGGTTATGAAGTAGTCTAAGAAATTTCAGTGCCTGAGGTAGAGTAGGTTTTAAGACACTCACACCCTCTTCAATACAATAATTAGCCCACTTCCTAAGGTAGGTTTTATATGTGGACTTAGATGAGTTACGCCATGCGTTCATGATGAACCTAACAGTTTCCTCATCCACCCCTTTATCTAAAAGTTTTTGGCCAATAAAGGGCAGATCATTCTTATCAACTTTATACAGTTCTCTATTTACTCCAGTAGACACGCGAGCAGTGGTGTCTTCTGCATGTGCTGTCGAGGTTTGCCATGTGCCTTCAGATTGCCCTGATGTGGGCGGAACCTGATTCTGCGTGTAGCTGCGCGTAGTAGACGGGTGTACCACCACTGTGTAGGCCAGTCGGGGACGATCAAGAGGATTCGACCCCCATCCTGCAGCGCCTTGCGTAGCACATGGCCCACGACGCTGAAAGGTGGAAAAGCATAAGAAAACATATTAGTCCAATTGAATGTGAAAGCATCAATTTTCCATGAGTCTGGCTCATAGTTCAGGGACACATATTTCTCAATTTTTCTGTTTATTCTTGAAGCAAACAGATCCACTTCTGGTGTGCCGAAAACCTTGCAGACTTTTTGGAACAACTTTTGATTTAATTCCCATTCTAAGTCATCTGAGAAATTTCTGGACTTGTAGTCTGCTAAGACATTGTCCACCCCTGGTACATGTGCTATTGATAGCCAGTTACCTTTCTCTTCAGCCCAGTCCCATATCCATCTGGATATCTCATTACATGCGGGTGACTTTACTCCCCCCATGTTTTTGACATAGGCCAATGCAGTGGTATTGTCTGTCATAATCTGGATGTGTTTACTCTTCTGTCTGACCAGACTTTGAAGACCAAAAAGGATAGCTACTAATTCTTTTATATTAATATGCTCCTCCAATTCCTCTCCTATAAATCTGCCTCCGGCTGTTTTTGTGCCCTTGTGGGCACCCCAACCTTCACCTGAGGCATCAGTGAAAACCTCTAGAGTAGGGTCCCCCTTGTCTATGATTCTCTCCCCCGAGGGGAGATGGTCTATCCACCATTGAATATCCACCTTTACTCTGTCAGACAGAGTCATTGTAGCATCAAAGTTACCTTTGTTTGCTTTAAGAGCCACATTTTTCTCTATTTCTAAGAGTTTGATATGGGCTGCCCCAAAGTCTAATGCTACTGCATAGGCAATCATTAGGCCTACAAGGCCTGCTATATCTCTGATGGAGACCTCCTCCAGCTCTAAGATTTCTCTAGCTACTCTATCAAACTTTTCCCTCTTCTCAGGGGTAGGCCTGACTACCATATCTACTGAGTCTAATTCAAACCCTAAGAAAGTCAGTTTTTGGGATGGTTCCAACACTGATTTCTTCTCATGTATGACAAAGCCTAGACTGTCTAAAGTAGTAGCTAGCAATTCTGCAGAGTGTCTACACTCTTCCTCGGTGTCTGCAATGATAAACGAGTCATCAATATAGAAGAAACACTCATGTCCTAGTTTTCTGAGGGATGCATAGATTGGAGTCAAGATTTTTGTAAAAAATCTTGGGGCACAGGCTAGACCATTTGGGACTGCTTCAAACTGATAGAGTCTGCCTTCCCATTGGAATCTCAACAGCTTTTTGTACTCTTGTTGGATTCCTACACTATAATATGCATCTTTCAGGTCAACTGAGGCCATGAATGCTCCTGGTCTTAACATGAGCATAGCAGTGAACAATGAAGTCATTTTGAAATGTTCATATTCTACTTTCTTGTTTAACCTGGTTAAATCTAGTACAAGTCTAAATTGTCCATTTGGTTTAGGTCTAAGAAATACATTAGAGATGAACTCTCCCTCTTCATGCTCCACTTCTGTGATGACCCCTTTAACTAGTAACCCCTCTAGTTCACCTGTCATCGCAGTCTTTTCCTCAGCCTTTAAGTCTAAAGGCCAAGGAATTCTGCTTTGATAGGGTTCTTCTAGAAAAGGGATGGTCACACCTGCTACTTGAGACAGTACCCATGGATCAGAGGTGTATTTAGTCCATTCATCTACAAATCTAGTTATGTTACCTGCTTGGAAATTACTGGCAGTATTGATAAAAGGAGCACCTACCTGCGCAATTAAGCGCTCCTTTTGGTGAAACCCGGTTTCTTGCCGGCGTTAGGAGGGCCCGGTGGTCGCGGGCGGTAGTTCTGCTGGTACTGCCCCCTCGGTCTGAACTGCATCTGCTGTTGCTGCCCCGGGTAGTACTGCTGCCATCCTGCATTTTGGTTCTGGAACTGACCCCTCGGGTAGCCATACCCCGGGATAGGGAACCTCTGGTTGAACGGCCTTTGCTGATAATGGAAACCTCCATACGCTCCACCCTGTTTCGGAGTGTATTTCTTCTGTTGGTTTTGCTTCTTGGCTGGGGGGCCCCCCTGCTTTTCAGCCGGTCGCTTCATCAATGTCTCTGACAATTTCTTGGTGATCTGCGCCTGCTTCATGGTTTCTGCCACATTAGGGCCATATAATAGTCCCTCTTTGTCCTCCAGTTTCCTTGACTGTTTGACAATCACTTGGCCTGCTTCTCCTATGAAGTGAGGCTTAGCCACTGCTTTTCTTCTCTCCTCCAATCCCAACGACGTGTGGATAATAATCTCGACTGCGTCCATGAAGGTATCAACTAACCCGTCAAGGTCTTCATCTGCCTTTCCCTTCTTCAACATCAACTCCCCTACTGGGGCTAGGGCTGAAACGGCAGCTGCTAAACCTGCTTGCAGTTTCTGCAAATCTTTATCCGCTGTTTTGGTGGTACTTGGGAGGCCTTTAAACACCTCGTCGTTAGTACGAGACACTGACAGTCGACTTATATTCTTGATTCTGGGGTGTTTTACCAACAACGAATCATACTTCTTTTCTTCAAAGACGTCGATAAAGAGGTCATTAATGCTCTTAGCTAGTAGCGTATTTATCTCCTTACCGACCGTAGGATCGAACTCCTTCTTGGCTTTATATGCTTTTAGTCGATCAGCCATACTGCCTTCACCTAACTGTTCCTCCTCCTCCTTAGCTCCATCCTGTGCCCGAGGCACTTGTTGCTGCTGGGGCACAGGCAGAGGCATTTGTTCGTCAGGTGTATCCTCGGAATCCTCCGAGATGTCATGCACCGATCTGAAAGGCGCTTCGTCTTGTTGTTTATCAACTTGATCTTCACCTCCGGTACGCGCCCAGTCGGGGACTGGCGCTACTTGGTCATCGTAATTCCCCACAAAATTCCCGTACATACCTCCGTACGGGTCATAAGGATACGCCCCGTACTGCTGAAACTGCATCGGGTATTGATTTTGAGGATAGAGTTCAAACAACGACGGTCTAGTATCCGCCTGCCCTTGCTGCTCGTCTTGTCGGGGAGTTTGTTGTTGTTCATCGCCATTTTCCAAGATGGCGTCAGCCCGCCCCGAGGCAGACGCTGGTAAGCTCGACTGTGATTGGTCCTTTTCTTTCTCCCGCCTCACGCGTTGGTCACGTGTTTGAGATTCGATCGCTGATTGGACATTCGATGCAGCGTTCGATGTTGTCTTGGCTACGGGCGTCTTTTTTGGCGGCGCGTTTTCCTTAACTTTCTTCGCCAGATTCTTGGCTTTTTCTTTAAGTTCTTTATTCTTTTTAGGCGTAAGTTTAATCGGGGTTTTATCTAACTCCCCCAAAACCTCCTCCAACACAGGGGTAGATTTTTGTTGAATCTCTGCCATTCTGAGTTTGCAACTCCGGTCAGACGACAACTTGAAGCCGGTCTGTCGAAAGAACAGAAAAAACCGTGCTGTATTAAAAGTATACAAGTGCCAACTTTAAAGTTGGTATGTACATGATCTATAAACTATAAGCAACAACTTTGTCGCGAATATTTTGTTTAGAAATTATTTAGAACATGTAAAAAGGCGAGTTTTAACTCCGCTCTACTTACCTTCGTCAAATCACAATTTGCACTCAACACGAACTGACGTCACACGCGCATGCGCTCTTCCTTCTCGTGTGCTTCCGGAACACTTTAAGGTAGCACGAGGTAAAATTGTATGATAAAGCCTTTGATCTCATTGAGAATTTGTTTCGTTAAAATGATGGGTGCTTAACCAAGGTACATCAAGCTACGATGAGGTAAAATCATCACCAGAAATGCGGTAGTTGATTTCAGCTTGAAGCTCCGAGTTGAAGATATCGATAATCATAGTGATAAAAACACAATTACCTTGATACAGCAATATCAAAATTGATTTTGTCTGGAAAATAAATGATGTATTTTTTTTGATAGTTTGATTGCGCTTAAAGATTTCCTCAACAATTATTATTTTTCATGTATGTACATAAATCTACTCTTGACCCTCTGACAGTACACATTGTACTGAAATTGTAAGTTTCGAGTTTTGTATCCAGTGCATTTCTTGGTCTTAATTATAAATTAGCATTAGCCGAGACATCCACTCTCAAAATTAAATCCTTTAAGGGCCACATAGTGGTTAAATGCACTACCGTAAACTCCCGCGTACTACCCGCATCTCGCGTATAACCCGCACCCCCAACTCAGGGGAATCCTATAACCCGTTTTTGAATGTGAAAATTTCAATTTTAGTACTGTACTAGTAATAAAAACCCTCGTATAACCCACACCCTATATAGGCATGTTTGGTATCAAAGGAAAGCTGCGTTTGGTTCGCGTACAACCCGCGGGTAGTACGCGGGAATTTACGGTATCTCCTTTGTCACCACCTCGTCGAGTAATTCGTCAGTGCTAAACTCATGCATGATGACGAGAAATGGCATTATGTATTAACGCACCATGCGACCCATTATGGTTTAAGCATACCAGAACAAACATTGGCACAACCTTGGATGATTGTTTGACATTATCATTGAGCGTTCAATATAATATTGACTGTGGCGTGAAATACTAAAATCGTCCTCTCAAACATTGAAGACGACAAATGCTAAAATGTAACCCACAAGTATCACTTCATTTAATACACAATAGTTGAACGAGTAGCAATCACAGTTCTGGCTAATAAACAAAAAGCTGCAATACCATAGAATCCCTTCTATAAGTTATTACTGACCGCTGTTTGAGAAACACCAATGTATGTACATCCATCTTTACTGAGTCTCACATCATATAGCGCTGTCCACTTAGCCCTTTAAGGGCCGCATAGTGCTTTAATGCATCATGCCCTTGGTCCTCATAATGCATTGAAAGCAGGCTTTGCGAGTCTACTCACCAGGGCTGCAGGTCATGCCGACCCTATGGGGTTAACCATAATGCTTTAAGGTAGCGCCGGCGAGTTACTCGCCACCACTGCATTCATACATCATTATGACCAAAGGGCATTATGCATTAACTCACTATGCATTCTTTAAAGGGTTAGTAGACGCATAGTTCAATACATATAAATAATTTTACGATGACGATTCCTAGTGGGCGGGTGGTGGGTAATGGTGAGGGATAGGCGCGGGGTGTTACTGACATCACCGAATCCTGTCCAGCAGGTCTCCGGGGATGCCCAACTTGAGGAGTGTGGCGCGCGGGTGTGAGGTGATTTTGGGCTTCATGCGGAGTAGCGTTTGCCATATGAGTTCTTTTAGGGGCGGGATGTTGAGCCAGATCCCGCTGACGTCAGAGGTACGGAGGTGGTCGATCTCTGTCACGCCGCCATACACCACCATGTAGCCCGTCTGGAAACACACATACATTGCAGTGTTAGTAAAAGGTAGACAAGGTTTCCTTCAGTAACCTCAACATCTTGTGTGTAGAAATTTTTATAATGTCAATAACTGGTTGAAAATGGATAACTTTTACAGATTTACTAGCGAAAGAAAAAGGAGTTTTCCCTACTGGGAGTGCAGGTTATATGAAGTTTATTTTAGAAGTATACTACAGAAGGCAAAGTTGTCGTATTGAGACCCCAGCTTTGGGTTAAAGACTCGGGTTTTCTCAAAATCTAGGTGCCGGTTATACATGAGATGCGGGTTATATGCCAGACTTTATGGTAATCATTGTGGCAAAGATCCCATGTAATGTGCAATGTAAATCTTTACTTAAGACGTTACCTTGGTGACAGCAGCAGCGTGGAAGTAGACAGGTTGGGGCAGTGTGGCAGGGAGACACGACCACTGTAACGTGTTCAGGTCTAACCGCCACAAGTCTCCGAAGATCTCTGTCCCATTGTAGCCGCCACAGATATAGACAACTGAAACACATGCAAATTATTTGATTTATTTTCAAATCATCATTTTTTTGGCAAAAATGAGCAAATATATGTCTTGTCAAATATCATTGTGAATTCTATAAATATGACCATTATATTATCTGCACATAAAAATGATGAACAGTTGACACTGGACTTACAATTATCTTGCTGCACAGCACTGTGACATCTCCTGGCTACAGGAAAACCTGGAAAGACAAGATATATTCTTTCACTATTGTTGTTGTTCCACATAATTTAATACAGAAATTCCTGCAAAAGTGGGAAAACTGGCATTTCTGACCCTTTTTTAGCCTGATGCAGGGGTAGACACTAACGCTGGCCCGGGAGCCAATGGCCCGTGATTTTGAGTCCGGGCCCGTAGTTTTATTCAGAATTACCTTCCTGTGGGCCCGGGTGGCCCACAGGAAATTTTGCAAGATATTTTATAGGAACATACCTAATCAATAGGCGTGTGATTTACATCACAGGAGACTCAGGGTGTCAGGCTGCTTTATGTCTTTACCCAATCTCCAATCACAAAATGGATGACAATTATGACTTGACCGCACCCGCACTATTACGTGTATATTCCAGGGCGATGCACCCAATTCAATCAATTTTCAAACGAGCCTGATAATCAACCCTGATAATCGAGCCTGATGATCGAGCCTGATGATCAACCATGATGGCCGTGAACCATGATGGCCGTGAACCATGATGACCGTGAACCATGATGGCCGTGAACCATGATGGCCGTGAACCATGATGGCCGTGAACCATGATGGCCGTGAACCATGATGGCCGTGAACCATGATGACCATGAACCATGATGACCATGAACCATGATGACCATGAACCATGATGACCATGAACCATGATGGCCATGAACCATGATGACCATGAACCATGATGACAATGAACCATGATGGTGACAGACCATGATGGTGGTGACTGACCATGATGATCATCCCAAGTGGCAACATGGGCAACATCCCCCCCACCTCCCAAGAACATGTGGCAACATTGGCAACATCCCAAGTGGCAACATGGGCAACATCTTCCTCATGATTATAGGCCATTTCCTGAATGGGTTGTCTAGTCTATAACACTATAGCAGGGTTGTCTAGAATGGTGCACACTGCTTCAGCATTGATTTCAATGGGAGGGCAGTATCTGTGTTTTGTTGATTCAAGAAAGTGCAAATATTTTGGCATGATTTTTTTGCAACAAGAAATGCAAAATTGCGTATGCACTTTATTGCATAACATAGATTAGGTCTGAAAGCAACAGTGCAGCCAAAATTTATATCATTGACATGGATAATTTATGATATATGATAGATTGAACTTGAAATTGGGAAAATCTCTTAACCAACATTTTAGGTCGTCTACCTAGACTCAGGGGTGCACCCTGAGTCAATAAATGTAGTCATGTCATATGTCGTTTGAAAGAGAAAAATGTAAGCAAATGAAGGAATTTGGTGTAATTTGAACAGAGATAAATCAGAAACATATATGATTTTCTCTTTGAAAAAAGTAAAATGTAGTCCCTTGCCCACAGCCAAAAGTCCGGGCCCATAGATTTTTGGAGCTACGGGCCCGGGTGGCCCACAGTTGAAAAAGTTAGTGTCTACCCCTGCTGATGCATTCACACAGGGTCAAATGATACGTCGACGCTGCGTTAGTGCATCATGACAACAAACGAGCATACAGCCTTGAGATATTATATGGCCCTCAAAGGGTTGATACATAAAATATCTTGTATGCCTTCATATTTTCATTTTTTAATCTCTAGGTAGCCTATTTTTCAAGAGTGCTGTCCACTATCTCCTAGACTTCTACAAAAGATGCATTTAACATGTCTCCGCCTGTGTGTACTTACAATGTGGTGCGACATCGGGTTGTGTATTTTGGACGCTCCATGTCTGTGCTTGGAAGTCAAACACTGGGATCTGTGAGTAATAACAAACTCAGTCACTCAACCGGACAGCTAATGAGGTTATAATAAACTTACCTCACTCAACCGAAAAGGTAATGATGTTACTAGTATAGTGATGTAGTATTAATATCTGTCTGTTCAAAATGATGGGCCAAATGATATGTATTATCTGTAAGCATATATATTGTATATTAAACTGTACATAATATTACATTTTTAGTTTCTTTCATAATATGATTGATATAGAAAGTACATGTACAGTTATTTCATCAGGAAACGTTGGACGGTTTTCAATACCTTTTCCATTTTGTAGGATTCCATGGCTCGACCTCCACCAAAAACATACAATTTGCTCTTGTGAAATGCAACTTCATGGCGGTATCTGCAAGAGAAAAGAAGTCCAGTCATTGACTGTTTATTCATGGAGAACAACCCTATCACATGATACTACCCAATACTACTGCGATATAGATTTCATTTAGTTTCGATACTTATCATATACGTAAACCGAAATGGGCGGGTTCGCATAATCGGTAGTATAACTTGCCTGCTATTTCATCTATAAAGTATACTGTACACCTATTGAGCTGTTAGAATTTGGGAAGGTTTCCTGAATAACAACTGAGTCTCAGCAGTCGGTGATATAAAGATGTAACGTACCTGCCGGGTGGTTCCTCGCCGCAGGCTGTGACGCGGTCCCACTGACGGCTGTCTAGTTGTAGCCGATACAGGTCCGAGTTGTACTGCCAACCCGTGGTACCACCAAACACGTACAGGTTGTTACCGTCTAAAAACATAGCCTGTACAAGAAATCAAAACTCAAAGTTATTTCTATCATGTGTATAATATCTACAAAGTTATGCCACTGTAATTAGTTTAGTCTGTCCCTTTCTGCACTCTACTGTTTGATCATCTTCATTTGTCATTTAAATGTAACGACATTAATTGTATATTGGTTTCAAATATGAAAGAGTGAAACCCACAATTTACATGCATTTTAACATGCGTTATAAATGTAGACCACATCCTCATCTAAAAGAGCATCTATATAAATAATCCTCACATGGCCGTATGATCGCGTCGGTCGTTCCCCATCACATTTGATATGTTTCCATTCTAACGTCTCTAGATTACACACATTGAGGTCGTGGCTCGCTTTATCTCCAAACGGAACCCCAGTTCCGCCATATAACAGCAGGTGGCGGCCATGCAGTAATGCTGTACGGACATATATACATCCACGTGTCAGGAAATCATTGAAGGAAAATTCAACAACGAGCTATATATTTCAATTATGAATATCCCTTATTTCAGGCATTGGGTAGTACTGGGAATTTTCTTATTCCAACATTGATCCACATAGACACTACTCTCAGAAAATCAGTTTACAAACTAAATTTTCTCAGGAAACTGTTTCATACTAGGAATGTGCTATATCAAAGGGTCTTATTTGTGGTAGACTACTGCTTTATATAGGTTTTCTTAAAGAGTTCAAAGCAGGATGTTAGAGCTACCTGAGTGTGATGCTAATTCTACTGGCATATAGCCATTTGTTTTTAGAAGTTCCCATTTCCGTCGCGCAAAGTTGAAACACCAAAGCTGCAAGATATAAAGATTACATGGTCATGATAAAATTTATCATCATCTATTTGATGAATAAATCGATGTTTAATGTAATGTAATAATTCAGCGTAATTATGCCTTTTGTTATAGCATCCTTTCTGTGGTTCTGATTCTGCGGCAATATGGGCAAAATCCTACATTTAAATCAAACTGTAGACTGCTTTAAATCAGAGTTACAGTTACGGTACTTTCTATTGAATTATACAACAAAGAACACAATATTTTATTTTCCACAATGTAGAACATATAAAAGATATCACCCCTTACCTCCCTAAACAGTGGGTAATATGTTTCATCTGTGTTCTCCACTTCCCAGAAATCAGGATTGTATCCCCCGATGGAGTACAGGTGCTTCTCGTCCGCAACGATGCGGTGTCCGCTCCGAGGTTCAGGAAACCTATCTGGAAATTCCAGTGCAATAGAGACAAGTTAGTCAGCTGCATTGCTATGCGGCAGATTAAAATATTATTAGAAAAAAACGTGTACAAAATTCCAAAAGGGGTGGCCTGGGGGTGACACTTTTTTTTTTTAATATAAATTTCATCGCCTTTCCAGGGGGATGTTTTTCTCTTAAATAAAGTTTTCCTTGAGCCGGTTCAATACATGTGTGTCATCCAACGCAGTAACATTTGTCGATTCAGTTGGCAACCTTACAAATAGATATGAGTATTACGGTATGCAGTATATCTTTGCAGGTGGGACTATCTATCGGTTAAGCAGTCAAGTCCGTCCTTGCAGGGGTCATCAATGTGAGTGTTCTAGACGCTAAGACTTGTTATACTGTTCCTTTTAGTTCCAATCCGTTTGTATTACATATCTAACTGCTACTAGGCAAATGTAGCAGTGATTGCTGCATAATGTGATGGATGCATCTATGAGATGAGTCATGGAATCTATGGGATCCTATATACTTGGGTCAGTACTATAGTAGGCATACTAGGGCCAGACAAACCACCAAGGCCTTTGATACCTCAGATGTGGTTCACTGAGGAACGATCACAAGGTAGACTATCCGCACAAAGGCCCAGACCTGTGCATATGGGAAACGGCAGCCTGCTTTATTATAGTTGAACGTGCCCAACACAACTGAATATGATGGGTGTTCTCCACATAGGTACAGTCTACTTGATTACAGCAGTCCACCACATGAAAGGTTATGCCTTTTACAATTCCAGCATGCCCATTGGTATTATGGATGGCTCCCGATGAAGACAAGGTTCTCTGCTCCTTCATGCCTCCATAATGAAGGTCCCCTACAACACAGGACCCAGGGGCGGGGGGGGGGGGGATGTATCCATTTACATGTAGTAAATATACCTTACTTACAGTAAATTGCACAAAAGCGGTCTAAAGAGGTATGATAGATCTATCAGTATTCCAACAATGATTGAGTGAACACACAAATGAAGGGACTTCAAAAGTAAGAATGCACAAACTCTGTCCAAAACCCAATACACATTTTTATCATTTGTAGTTGTCCTTTTATTAAAACTTAAAGTGATATTTGATGTCACTTTAATGCCACATGAATGATTACTAGTAGCAGTGTGTAGGGCTATTATTAATCAAATACACATCAGGCCTATGATCTAAAAGTCTGAGGCTAGGGCCAGGGGCTAGGGTCACTATATTTACAGGTAGGTGGTGCAATACTAGATCTCTCTGGTTGGTGGATGAATGCACAACCAAACAAGTATGAATTGAAGGAAGGGGGAAGGGCACTTGCCAAGACTTGGTCTTGGACGTTGAACGCGCACTTGTTCGGGTCAATGTGAACCACCTCTGCCTCAAATACCTATATGATGGGGTTTTCCTAACTCTATGTAATATAATGCATGGTTCTTCACGTAAACATGAATTCAATTACCAGCTGTTTGTTGCCCTTGATCAATTTTTGGCTCCAGACGTTCAAAGCGAAGAATCGGCACGTGCGCCGCCATTGCTAAAAGTTTATGTTTTGCTCGATGTAACCAATCATATCATTGGCTCATCGCCTCATCAACCAATCAGAGCGCTCGTACTGTCTTTTTTCAAAACCGGAAGTGACGTCAAATCACTATCCAACATGGCGGTATCAGAGCGAAATGTGAAAGCTATGCAGCTACTTTCGTCGTTTGTACGCCAAGATAGCGACGAGAGAGAAGATGCCAAGAGGTAAATATGAAGTTAAAATAATCAGGGTCGATATCAGTTCAGTAGACAGGTGTTTGAAAGTGTGTAAACAAAGTTACAGGTCTATGACCCGTGGCACTACCCGCCGCGGCCTACCCGCGCGTAACCCGGCATCCTCCTCCTGTCACTCATTGACAAATTCACAACGACATCTCACCCCTCAATTTGGGCCCTGTCGAGTTTTAAGGGGTATAATTCTATTAAATATCAGCACTCACACTTTACCACATACTTTCATAGCCTCATAGACATAGGACACTAGAACATTAAACAGTAGGCTACCATATACGAATAATACGAATGCAAAATAACTCATTTTTTAACAACAGGGGGGGGGGGGTGGTGGATTTAGGGGGGGGGGGGGGTAAAACAATTTGGACCCCTTGACCGGGAGGGGGGGGGGGGTAAAAAACTTAGACCCCTCTTGGGGGGGTCAAAAAAATTCAACCTGTTTTGAGGGAAAAAGCCCGCGCATTAGGGAGTGATCATTTTTTATCAACAGGGAGGGGGTTGGTTTAGGGGGGGGGGAAATTTGGACCCCTTGACCGGGGGGGGGTGTAAACAATTTGGACCCCTCTTGTGGGGGGGGGTCAAAAAAATGTAACCTGTTATGGGCCAAACAGCCCGCGCGTTACTATGCTTCAAAGGGCCCGCGCGCGCGCCGATTCCCGACCCGAAGGGGGGGGGGGTAAAACATTTCGGCCCGTTGACCGGGGGGGGGGTGAAAAAATTTTGCACGCTCCGCGCGGAAACCCCCCCCCCTGTTGTTAAAAAATGATCACTCCCTTACTATGCTACAAAGGGGTGCGAACGCGCACGATTTTCGGCCTGCCGGGGGGGGGGGGGGGTAAAAATTTCGACCCCTCTGGGGGGGGGGGGTGAAAAAATTGTGCACGCTCCGCGTAAAATCTCACCACCCCTCCCCCCTGTTGTTAAAAAATGAGCACTCCCTAAGACACACTCAGTGATTATGCTGCTCCAAGAAATACCAATTCCCATTATTATCACTATCTGCGGCACAGCATTTGTGTGAGGCAGCCGATGCCACAAGCAGTGTTCCTCTGCTACATCTCGTGTCCACTGCTACAGTGTTGCCGAAATGATAGTGGCACATCAGCTTTTGGCGATGTAGAATCGTAATGGCCGATGTGAGGCCATCAGACATTGACACAATGGCCAGCCATGATCTCAGCTTTCCAACAGTAAAAAGATTTTCCAAATATTCCTATTAGAAGCTGAGTTAGGTACATCTAACTTTATTAAGAATTTTCAGTGAATTTTCAAATTGATTTTCTAAGCTGTTATCAAAGAATAATTGAGATCTGTATTCATTTATATGAAAATAGGGCCAATGTGGCCTGTGTAGAAGGCAAGTGACCTGTGTAAAATCTTGTGACACAGGCCACATTGGAAAAAAAATGTTTTCGGTAACACTGCTGCTACAAGCAGACACACAAAAACATTCACGCGCACACACACTCATACGCACATCCTAGATGAGAAAAGAAAGGACCAAAGAGCCCTGAGGAAGTCCAAGGCGTTATTGTACACGTGGACGTTAAACAAATCAATCAAACCCATATCACTCTAGTAGGGATGTCATTGACATCCAATTTATGTTGTTGACGATCATTAACATCTACTTGTCGATATATTAATGTACCGGTATTGAAATATAATATCTAAACTATTAAGTACATCTGAAACACTGTTTATTGCCGTAATAAGCTGAGAGAAATAACAAAAACAAAGGTTAATAGTGGTGTTCTATTATTTTCACTGAAAATGTTCACATAATAATCAGAGATATATATGAAACACAAAACTCCCAGCCTTGAATACTGCATGGTAGGAATCTGACCTAAGGCTGTTCAAAATGATATTAACACTAGCTCTACCCCCCCCCCCCCCACCTTTACTAAGCATTATGGAGAATACCCATTCTGAGGGTGCACGAGATGCAAGCACATTTAGATATCATGTGCATACCTTTGTGTTCTCCACTGGCAGAGAGCAATCTCTCATAAAATATATCGCCATAATTATATTGATATATCAAAATTGTCAATAATATATATTCAAATATTGACATAATAGCGATATGTCAATATAGCGAATTAAGGGGTCTATACCCCTTAATTCGACATTGCCCTAGACTCTAGTCTAGCGTCATCCAATTGTCACTTGACTGCTTGGTGACATGATAATGCCTTTTTCAAATTCTGCACACCAATACTCTTTCACATTACACATCGTCTACTTGATAAGCCGTTACAGTTATTGTCAGTTCTCTACTCCTTATTTGCAGACAAGATGGCGAGGAAAAAGGAGATGGCGAACAAATAAGTCGCCCTAGGCATCGGCAGTCATTCCTAGATAGGGCGCACACATATTCTGTATCCTTGACAAAGAAAGAAGATCAATAATTATAGCAGTTGATATTACGTGATATCAGTCACATAATTCCCATTGGTGTTTTTATGTACATGTACAATTTAGTACCGGTACTTTCTTACCTTACTGTAACAATGCATTTGATACCATAATAAAGGAACATAGAAGTAATTATTACCAATGACCAATTTGAGTCTCCTTGGCTCCGGCCTGCTGAAATCATCAGAAAGTGAAAAAGATTTACCTTGACTCATACATAGTCACTGCGCTGGTTTGCCAAGCCGGCCTGGTTGTCGCCGATGGTGTGTGCGCGGTACGGGTGGGAGAACGTGGAGGTGGACGTGCTAAGCTGCGTCAGCTGTAAGGCACACGTCTCCGGCAGGATGCCCGCCTCGCACAACCCTAAAGCATGTAAGTCATACTATATTAAGCAAAACAACCCTGTTTCAAATGAAACTTGATCTCTTTTGTAATTTGTTTTGTAGCCTCTCTTGATAAATTGAATAAATTCAAAAACATTTTAGCCATAAACATATAAATGTTAGATATCATCTTACTTTCCTTAGAGAATATTGCTGAAGAAAAGTCTTAACAATAAGAACAGCTTGTAATCTTGTGGTTGTTTTGGTACAGTTGACGAGTGTTGCCAACGATTGAATAAGTCCTTGCGGGAAGGACACAGTCAGTCGTGTCCGTGGTCGAGCAGTCCGTCCCCCGAGTACTTCCTCCGTCTGCCACACGACACCCGCCCCAAGGCTGACAGCGCTGTCAGGCAACACTTGGAGCTGCTCGTCCAGCTGGGGGAGAAACTACCACTCCTTGACCAGACCGTTTTAGACAAAATGGTAAGTCATTTGATATGAACAAAATGTCTCTGCAATTGACATTGATGTGAATACATTTCTTCAAATCATGTAGTCACCCTAAAATATTAATTTCTGGTACGAAAGACAATTATGTATAGCCTGTAACTAAGATATTGTTAAATTACAAGGGTGATGAAATCAAAATGCAGAGTACAGTACGTTCACTAGTATGACAGTTAAGTGCTGCACTATTGATTCCGGTACAATCGTTCCCAGGGCTGCACTATATAAAGTACAGTTCTAATCTATGTACCGTAAAACCTCACGTATAAGCCTAACTCACGTAGAAGCCACACCCTGAGTTACGGCCGATCCTATAAGCCGCACTGGCGATCTGAATGTGCCGATTTTAGTACTGTACCATAGTGGCAAAAACTCGCGTATAAGCCGCACCCCGACCCTGGGCCGATCCTATCAGCCGCACTGCCGATCTGATTCACGTACTAGCCGTGGCTTATACGCGAGGTTTTACGGTAGTAGTTAAATCACAGCCTTTTGTACATATATACAGGCATGCAGTTTCTTTTGTTCTCCCTGCCAATTGTGGTATAAGTAAAATGCTTCTCTACACCTGGCTACTTCCCACCTCACTTACAGGGCCTACTTGATGTGCAGCTTAACCAGATAGTCCGTAATTACACCAGTCTCTGTACAAGCAGCGTGTCGCCCCAAGGTGCCCGGTCTGCCGCTATCCTCGCACTCACCGGCTGGACGTCCAGGTATGTGGCACCTCCATCTAGCTTTCTGTTTCTATTGTATTCTGTAAATCTGCATTTTCTGCATCGACAGTATCTCATGAATTTTATTATTGCTTGCCGAGTAAATTTTATTATCACTGATGGTACTAGCACTCACCATAGTATCTAATAGGCCTTAATAGGTCTGTAAGCACTGTAGCCCAGCGTTACCTCATATTAAAGGGGATTCAAGTTTACAAGGTAGAGATGAGTTACTCACCTGTGGCCTGTATTCCTTGCAGCCCGTCAGCAGTGAGTTCGGCCATGGTGCACTGCTCAGTGTGTAACCGCCATGTTGGCATGTGGAACTTCCTCACACTTGCCAACCCCTGTGTGGAAACCGTCATCACCGAGGTCCCCGAAAGTCCAGTGGTCACCGCGTCAAACGGACATGCGGTAGCAGATGGTTCAGACCAGGAGTCACATGGTCAGCATTCACCACAGAGCTCAAAGCAGGGTGTAGACTCTGCCCCAGAGGCCAATGGAAATAGTATTGAAGCAGAGACTGGAGAAAAAATGAATGAAGATGACAAGGAAATACCAAAGACAATAAATGCTGAAGATTCAGAAATTAAATCTGATAAAACAGAAGTGCCAAAAACGGAAGATATACAAAGCGAGATTCCAAAAACAGAACTTGCTTCTTTAGAAAAAACTGAAGATACAAAGTCAGAGACAAAAGATAGTCAATTACAATTAGAAGCTCAGGCAGAAACACCCGAAGCGAAACCAGAATCTAGTAAACCAGAAGAATCGGACACAAAAGCTTCGGAGACGGAAGTTAATTCACCAGTAAAACCAGAAACAGATGCATCCCAAACAAAAGCATTGTCTCCTCTCGCTAAAGACTCAAACACTGAACAAGATCAAACAGTCCCTGACAAGTCTGCTGACGCTGCTGCCCCACCATCCGCGGGTTCTGATGGTGAAAGTGGTGAGCGAAGCGAGTCGCCTGTAAGTACTGAACAAAACTATGAAAACAAATGGAGAGACTGGAGGCAAAGAGACAATGTAGAAAATATGGAGACAGGTGACAATACTGAGGCGAGTCAGTCCGAGACGAGTGACAGTATGGTGGGGGAGGACGCGGCACAGGGAGCCGAGAAGAGGGAGGCTGAGGGAGACAGCGAAGAACCATCCACTAAGCGACAAAAGACAACTCAGGAGATAGTGCCAGTAAGAAGAAAGGTAAGTGTTGTATACACCTTATGATATAGTAGGTGAGAATAGCTGACTGAGACTTCAGTGGACCTACCACGAACATTCTACTGTTTTATAGAGTAGATGTGGATAATCTAAATTATACTGTAGATAATACATCACCATAATGCTATAAATGAGAATTACATTTATTATCATTACTCCAATATGTTTGGTATAAGTCATACACTTCTCAAGTTCTGTTACTTAAAACTCATACACATATTACTGTAAAACCGTGCGTATAAATAAGCCATGTAAATAACTTGTGTATTAGCCGCACCTAGATTTTGGGAATATCCTATAAGCCTCACAGGGGGTCTGAAATTTGTAAATATAGTACTGTAGTATCCTTATAAAAAAAACTTGCAAGTAAGCTACACCACTACTTTGGGCCGATCCTATAAGCCACACTGGCGATCTTACTTAGGTACTAACCGCGGCCTACGGTTTTACGGTAACCTCACAGGCCTCTAAATATGATTCATCTATTCCCTCTCAGCATACGCGGCAGACAACGGTGTTCGGTCCGCTGAGTGAGCACCACGCGTGGTGTCCGTGGGTGACGGTAGGGGGCAGCAGCAGCGGGCAGCAGGCGGGGTGGCGGCAGGTCCTCCACCTCTTGGTACCGGACCTCAGTCCAGACAAGAGCAACTCCATCCCCAGACGGACACACACGGTGAGTAACTCATGGACAAGCAAGTTTTCGAGTGTGCACAGCCATTACTTGGATCTGGTACTAGCGACATAGGCACTGATAACAGCTGTCACAATGGGTACCAGTTGCAAGAATGCTTTCATTAGTTTAAGATATATTCCGTTAGGTGCCTATTAGGAAAGAAAATGTGTGGTTTGGTCTGTTGGGAGGGGGGGGACTTTTTTGAAATCAAGGTCTGGAATGCCGGTCAGAACAGTCTTCTAAATAGGAAAATACCATAGCTCTGACTGAAGTGGAAATTGTTGAATGAATGGTGGTACATCTGTATATCAGACGTAGTGAAGTCAATAATCTCCCTTTACGCGCTTAGATCAAAATATGAACTGCTGCGACAAAGATCAGTCTAGACATTACTAATAGTGCCAAATACATGTAATACAATGATTGTCATTTTTATCTTACAGTCGTCCCCAGACGTGCTGAGAAGTATCCGCCGGCTGTTTAACGAGTGGACGGCTCCCGCGACAACCCGGTAGTACAGACCACACCTGCAGGTCTAAGGGACCATGTACCGGCATCGCAGATTATCCAAAACACTTAGGACAATTTCCGCCAGGGTCTATCAGCACATACCAAAAAGCTGTACATGGAACATTGTAAATATATGAGTTGTATTGCCTTGCCTTTAAAGGGGTGGAAACATCGAGGGACATAGGAAATTAACATTGAAAATGTTACACAGTGTCATACATTTACATTTATTTCATATTGTATTTTGATTGTAAATCAATTTGCGTATTTCCGACAAGTTACAGTTTATTTTATTTTAATAACATTTGAGAGTCGGTCACATTATACTAGAAGTTCAAACCTACAGTTACTTTGGGGACAATAATCCCACATTCTCATACACTATGTGTTCGTTCAAGGTAATATTTCATTTTATGAGAGGATGTTATGAAATATAATGTCATGATTTTAGTATGTGGTTGAAATGTGAGGAAAATATACTATTAAATATACTATTCATCTATCATGAATGGCGACAGTGAGTGAACAATTTTGAAAAGAGTACTTAACGTTTGGGGTAGTGAATCTCTCTTGTAAACTTTGGTTGAAATCTGGAACATGAATACTTGGGTTTGTAATGTAATCAAAATGCACAGCTGGCCCATTGGTAACATAACAAATTAGCTTTTAGAGAATGTATCCATCATTCAAGTATCCACTTATATGTATATGCACAGTGTGAGAACTGTGACTGAAGTAACGGTACAATCAGTATAGTTGAATGAATAAGAATGGAAGATATGCTTTTCATACAAAAGTCAAACAATTATGTTCCATATACTTTTTCTTTGCCTGGTATATACGTTTCTTTTCTCGCATTTTCAACTAAAATATTAGATATGATGTTCACAAATAGTCAAGGTGTGATGTTGAATCGTGGGATCTACTCCCAAGTCCCAAATGTAGAGATGCGTACAGAAAATTATCAGAAATTAACTAAATAGCAATGGGTGCTCTCCTATACCTTATTTCTTGCTGACCAAGAAGTGCTTTTATCATGGGCTAGATATACTAAATGTGCAATGGATAATAAAAGACATTGGTCTATACCAGTAAATGTTCTATACCAGTAAATGTACTAAGTCACTTACTCCAGGCTATTGGAATATACTGTAATTCATTGACTTGAAAAGGAAAAGGCCGGATCCTGATGGGAGTGGGACTTCTTGGGAAACGATATGTATTCTACAATGTATTCCCTTTTTTAGTTGAAGTGATGTGAACAAATTGAAATGGTATAGATAGCATATGTCTGCTCCTAAGGATGACTGTTTTACCTTTGCAAATACATGCACATGAAGTTTGTGAATACGCAATAAAAGTGAATATTTCAGTATCAAATTCTCATCATGCTTGTGTTCCTCATGACATATTTCTAGTCTTTTCTTGTTTACAACGAATTAAAGGAGTGTTCAATTTTTAACAAGGGGGTGGTGGGTTTTCGCACGAGGCACGCGAAATTTTTTACACGCCCCCCCCCCCCCCCCCCCCCCCTCCAAGGGGTCGAATTAGGCACACGCTGGCCGTTTGAGGCATAGTAACAAGCAGGCTTTTTGGCTCAAGAGGGGTCCAAATTCTTTTGACCGCCCCCCAGAGGGGTCCAAATTCTTTTGACCCCCCCCCCCCTGTTAAAAAATGATCACTCCCTAATATTCTTTAGGTGTTTTCTCCTGAAATCATCTGCTAAACTATCTTGGGCCGATGTCAAGGATATTCTTTAGAGAATCTGGGGCCATTGGGCCTGAGCTCGTGTTAGTGGACACCCCTGCCCACCATGCACCAGGTTCTCTGTAGTATTCTTGTACCATGGGCCGGACCCCGGTTTATTCTTGTAAGTGTTCTGAGACTATATCAGTTGTTCATGTAACAGCCACCAGCCGGCAGCACCTGTTGTGATCAGCTGCCGGCAGCTGTTCTAGAAGTTGTAATCTGTCAGCCAACCAAACCAGGTTACAAAGACACAATTGGGGAAATGTTGGTATATGCGTTTTCCTATCAGAGATAAGTATTCATTGCCCCTGTTATTCAAAGATTATGGATGCTCTCCTATACTACTTTGAATGTAAAGATTCAAATACAATAACATGTAGGGGCAATAATTATTTATTATGATGATAAATGAATTTGTGCTTCTGCTATCTCCTGGTTTGGGACAATTCGTATTGTTTATCAAATACATGTCTACGTACAAGGAACATACCATTCCCCTGCAGAATATTGTCATGACGTCATCGGAAATCCCCAAGCCAAGGCGATGTGATTCAGGACAAAATCGATCTCTCTTTGCCCTCCCCCCTCCCCTCTACCACCCTCTCCCCCTTGGGTCCAATTATAGTGCTAGCCCTGGGGTCTCTATGATAAGGTTTAGTCATCCCCATCAATCACACAACAACCAGGATTCTGCGAAGAGAAGTTTATTCTCAAATAACAAATGTCTCATATACACACACGCAGTGTAAGTCCTATTAACCATTCACTCATGACGGCCGCCAATGTTATTTAATATTACCATATACATAGTATAAATCATTCAAAGTAGCATCAACCAACAGAAAAGAGAAGGAAATTCAGATTTCTTCTTCAGTCGTTACAGTCTGCTAAAACTTACGCTGACCCAAGCATACATCTTAGTCAAAAAAACAACCAACCCTTTAAGGACAGCATAGTGCTTGGATGTCCCTTTGTTGTCATGATGCATGAATACAGCCCTGACAGGTGACCCGTCAGTGCTGCATTCATGCATCATGCCGATCGTTCAGAGTTGATATTATACTCCTGATGGATCGGCATGATGCACCAATGCAGCGGTGGCAATTTTCACATCGGCTGTGCATTGGTGCATCATGACAACAAATGAACATGTAAAGTGAGGCATCATCCGGCCCTTAGAGGGTTAATACACTAACACCAAGGCATCTGTTCACGTTTCCCCTCCCCCGACCCTTACATGGTCTCCTACACAGATCAGGGTTAAGGGTTAGGGGGTATAATGGTCGTTATTGGTGTAGTCTGCATCTCTGGTGTGGTGTCTCAGATATACCTAATATACAACAACAATCGGGCACTCCGCCACATCTAGTATACTCCACTACACCAACAAATAATTATATATATTTGTTTTTTTGTTTTTCTTTGTTATTCATCACCTTTTAAAAATGCATCATGAATATTACTATGATACAAAAGAAATTTGTCATGAGTGATAAAGTCATATGTCCGTGAGATGGCGGTATATGGCCCCAGGACTTTGGATGTGGCACAGGTAATAAGAAAAGGACGCACAAACCAGGGTAATGAGGCTCTGCTCACCCCGTAATAGTGACAAAGTCAGGTACTGGGATATTGTATATCTACTCATATATATGTCTATATTACACCACTGTCTCTCCTCAACAAAAAAGTCCTATAATCGCCCTGACTACTCGCCTGTAGTGGTTACATTGTGGGCTGTGGAAGTAACGGTTGAGCCCTAATGTAATGCACTGACTGCCCGTGGGGGGCGGTTAGTCCCTTATATCACAGCCTAACCACGGTAATGACGGGTCTTCCCTTAAGGGGAATCCCGCCAACAATCAACAAGCTCTGCCTCACAGTCAATGGTCTTAATACAATCTTTATAGGGAAATATCCGTGTAAAATTGCCTACAAATGTCTCAGTGGCATATATTACGATGTCTCAGTGGTGAGCAACCTAAGGCGGCAATGTCTGTTTTCTTGGCACAAAACCGACTTTGCCTCCCACATTGTATTTTTTTTCTTGTGTAAGACAACTAAAAAGAATTTCCTAGGGGGACTGAAATGTCCCAACTTAAAAGGCCAAGTATACATATAATAGACGAAATTGGATCGCTCTTAATACTATATCACTGTCATTGTAAACTGAATTGTACCTCAATAGTTTATACATCTTCTCTGACCAGAGGAAAATGGCAGGATTTCAAAACCACAAATTGCTTGCTGTAAATATAGTTGTATAATAAATATACATAACAACCCTTCCAATAAATGGTATTCACATGTATGTATAATACGATGTTAAGAGGGCTTCCTTTTCAAAAGTAGTACAATTCATTTTACAATAGCTATGAGTCCCTATACCCCACACCACAATCATTCATTAAGTGTTTCCCTCACTCCAGTATCAAAAGAATATCCGTTAATACTGTAGTGGCTAAACACCCTATACACGCACGGTAGGCTTTCCCTCACCACCTGGGTCTGGGGGTGAATGTCAACTCCTCCCATTGGCTACAAATTCTAGTCTATCATCATAACAGTTGGTAGAAGAGAATAATCTGTATCTCAAGAACCAGTTTGTACCTTATAGCATACAATCAAACACATACTATTATCAGTAATATTAACACAGACCTTATCTTGGGATTTTTTTAGTGAGGTCACTTCATTCAAACTAGTTGAATACTACACGTGTTCCCTTGCACATCAAGGGATCAGCTCTCTATGTAGGTGATAACCTTCGTGGGGGAACATTAGTTAAAGGGAGTGGATTGTGTGAGAAATATCAAGAAATACAACTCAGAAAATAGACAGGGTTACATCAAACCAAACAGTATTTCTTTTGTATAAAATAAGGCTGTTTTACATATGTCCATGACATAAACGAAATTTGTCAAACCTTTCCTTTCATTTTTCCCATAAAGAGAATATTTTACAATGAACCTTTGTTTCATTACATACATCGCTTTGCTAAACTCTTGATTTTTTAGAATGGTAAAATAATACCATATTAAACAAAAATATATCCGATAAAAATCAACATTACATTCATATCATGTGTTTTTTTTAGTGTGTAAAGCTGTCACACATCATCAAATCAACAACATGTGGCTGATCCTTCATGTTAGTAAATTATAAGTAAAATATCATTGACAGAAATCATACGTTCATGAACGTATTTCTCAACATTGACACCCATGTTTTATCAAAAACCAAGGAGACTATTACATTTTTCATATCATACATGAACACTGCAGAAATTAAAACAAAACAAAGGTCTACATCTGATTTTGCTAATTCTCAATAGTCTTGGAAGCTAAATAATGAGTCATAAAGACCCTCATTGTTGTAAAAATCCTCAAATCACAGACACAGAAGGAGAGCGTGGACAGTGGTCGGGGAGGAGGAGGGGGGATGACGGTGACAGGGGGGCGGACGGCAGAGGGAGGTCTTGGAATACAGGCCCTCGGTCGACCACGCGTCTCGACAGAAACGGGGTCCAAAAACCGTACACCCCTATATACACAACTCCTGGGTTTCTGAGTCAACTCTCGCAGCATGGTCCTTGTCGTAACTACATTGGCTATCATTTACGCTTTAATTTCTCCATTTTCAAGTGCAGAAAAAAAATGTGGTGCTTTTTCCATCAATTTTATCGAAAATTGATTATAACATGTTATGGCGTATTATCGTTGATCTATTTTAGTTGGATAGATTCAATGATAAATCAAAACAAAGGGCTTCATTTAAAGCCTAATAAAAACGGTTGTTCTTTAACAAATAATCACATGTTCTGCCGAAATCCAATTAAGAAAGGGTAGTGTCTTTAATTCATGTTACTAATTATCTTATTACTGTTTTTTCCTTAGTGACTACACAAGAAACATGCTACGAAAGTGAAAAATCTGCGGTCGTCTGACAAATTTATATTTTGTGATTTCTCCCCCCGACATTGTGGGGGGAGTTCTGGTAAAAAAAAGAAAAAAGGGACCATGTCCTTGGCAACGCTGACGTCATCACAGAAGACTCAAGAGAGAAGAAAGATTTGACAGTGACACATACATCCAAAGTCTGGGCGGCTACCGGGAGTGTGATGGAGGTGTGTGTAGTCTATAACGTCGTAAGATACGGTCCTGGAATCGGCAGCAACAGAGCGCGCAGCGTCTAACAATGTACGGGGATTACACCCGGTCGGACTGTATGCTCTACTATATAGGTGTACTTGAATAATGCATATTCGGTTTCATGATAAACTGTAATACTAACAAATATTTACTTCATTTGGTAAATAAATACCACTAACCTGAATGCTAAAATGTTTTCCTTGAGGAAGTAAACCTCAGTGGAATTTCCAGTTCAATTATAGAAAACGTGTAGAAATCTATCTGAGGCTAACGCAGCGTAGGTCAGAAGGGCACATTTTTATCTCATGATCCAAAAGACAAATTTTCACAAACTCACATCAAAAACCTTCTTTTCACCATTCTATATTAAAGATATAGAACTTCATACATGCTTTAAATTACACTATTGAAGATTCATACCGGTGCAAACCAAAATTTACATTTTATCACAACTATTTTATTTCTCATAAACACTAGTGGTATCCAACTAGTGGTTCTAGTGGATATCATGATTCATTACCTCTAACCAACTGGGTTTCAATTTTCCACATGAAAAAAAAAGAGAAAAAAAGTTACATTTATTGAAAATAAAAAGGACAATATCTTGCTTTGATTGAAGCTCAACAGTTAGCTATGGTAGCGTGAGGTCCACTCATACACAAATACTGTAGTAATATTGAACGCGCCCCATTCCCGGGGGTCGCATTCCAACAACGAGTATTTAGAGATAAAATGCATACCTTCCGGTTCTATAATGGACACTGGTTTGGGGCGAGAGGAGATTAATCCAGTAATGACTATGTTCCAGTCGATGATAGATAATCAGATTCAATATTTCTTTTTCGTACCGATATTCAATTCTGCTGCCCGAGCGTATCTGCTGGGTGTCGTTAAGTTAATCCTGATGTTGCTAAAACCTTGTCGGGAGATGACCGGGGGAACAGACGGGAGAGTGTGTTCTGCTGCCGCCACGGCCGCCGCTGCTGCTGCTGCTGCTTTCAGGCCGATGATAGGATGTGTATGGTTGATGATGAGATATGCGCGTGATGAGAGTATGTACAAATGATGACTAAGGGATGAGCCCGCTGTTATAGCTCCATGTCTTGTGCTTCGTCCTCTGAGAAGTCACTCATCGAGCTTTCACTGGACGTTGACATCTCCTCCTGTTCACGGAGGGCCTCCTCCGTGGCAAATTTCTTAACATATTCTGTAAGAAAATGGATTAGTGTTAATATAAAAAATATACAATAAATCGTATTAAAGTCTCAAAATGGTAAAATAAATAGCCTAATGCTTGCACGGATAAGGAGATCTGATTTTTTATTTTTTATTTTTTTTTTTTTTTTGGATAAGATATGAGAGGGATATTAAAGCTGGAGACATATCTGTGTATACCGTATATGCAACTAGCCATTGGGTAATTCTTCTGAGGTGAGTCAATCGCCAGGGCTACTTTCAATGCATCCTGCCAATATAGAACACCATGCATTAAAGCACTATGCGGGCCTTAAAGGGCTAAAGAGTAGTCTACGTACCTTGTACTTTTTTCTTGTACTCCTCAGGTTTGTGGAGGTACATGGCGGCGGCATCCCCGTTCAGCGGGTCTATCGGGTTGGGGTAGGTCAGCAGTTGGGGAAGGAACGACTCAAAAATGTTGGACAGGTCTGCAATAAAAAGAAGATATTCAATAAACACCTGCCTTGTTTAACTACAAGGGATCGAGTCCCGCAAAATTGAAGAGGCCCCCGGCGCTATATTGTACGGTATCAAACAAGGAGCCATGCCGGAAGGATGGCCCGTGCAGAGATGTGCACTATCAGTGCAGCTTCCCACTGGCAACAACGTGTGAGAAGTCAAGCAGAAAAGGGCATCCGTTCTGCTCTGCTGCTTACACTAGTTACAGATATTGGGATAGTTGCCATGATTTCATCCTTTAAGTAGTCTGTCCCAGTCTACTCCACCAGGCCCTCAAGTCAAATGTTGCCAATACAAAACACCGACTATGGTGTTTAAAGCAATTTAAAGTAGCAAGACAAAACAGCCCCATTAACGGTAATAAGATGTTTGCTTGTACAAAATTGGATAGTTCGTGTAACGTGCACAACATGGAATCCTCTATACTTATATGAAGCAATTTGGGCTCTGGGGGCCGTCCATAGATGACGTCATGCTAGTTTTTGACAATTTTTTATAGTTTCTGACCCCCCCCCCCCCGCCAAATTAGTCATGTTTTTTCTCTATAGCAATGTATGGGAAGCTGGACACACACCCCCCCCCCCCCCTTCCCTCCATATGACGCCATTGGTGGACGGCTCCATGTCAATTCAAACATTTCGCAACACTTCTTAGCCAATTAAAATTAACAATTTCGATCATAACATTCCCACGAACCCCATTTATTGCACAACGATTATTCCCTACAAGGCCACCTTTTTTTGACAACTTGGATTACCTTTTTGGATTTTCCTTTTGTTTGGGCAAAATTCTCAAAAAATCTCGGAGGGGAAAGGTAAAAAAATAAAATAAAATAATTTTTTTTTTGTAAAAATGCCAGAAATCTCGGCGGCGGATCCGTAATCCAAGTTATCAAAATAAAACGGCCAAACCTAGGGGACTGATTATTTAGAGCAGCTACTCTGAAATGTCAATAAAACATATCCTTACCATACAAGGCTGTCCACGCCTGATTGATGACGTCAAGACAAACTGTTCCAGACCTGAAAGGATGAGAAAACACAATATTTGTCTTTATTTTTTTTTAAATATTTCCTATGCTTTAGCATTTGGAGAGCCGTATTCAATGCCCCCCCCCCTCCCCATTGAATACAATTTTGCCGTATTCAATGGGCTAAGAAAAAGTGAATTACGGCAGAGACGGCATCAATGGGCGTTGGCATTTGTCTACATATTCCCTGTGTAGTGAGCCTTTGGAATCGACTGAAAGGGATACGTTATGTATGGGTGTATTGTAGACTCTTTACATTTACCATCGTAGATATCTCAACATGTATGGGCTGTATAACTCTATCAAGCTGGTAATTGTGGAGTGTCTAGGGATATACTTACACCTCATCGATGTTGGGGTGGAACACCCTGTTCATGAATCCTGAAATAGTAGGGGACCAATTCATGAGTTTACAATTATTATTCAAAATCATAAAATATGATAGCTACCGTTAACCTCCATAAGATGCACAATATAGATTATGGCAAGTCATACATGTGCGCAGTAAGCTACTTAATGTGTTTATCAGCCGCCATATATGGAGTGAAACACTTGAAGTCTTTACTTAGAATTCAATTACCCGATATACAAATAGAAATGTATACAAGTGCTGAGAGAGTCTAAGTGGCCTACCGGTAATATTAATCCTCAGAGAATTCAATTGTTGTTTCATTCTCTGCATCAACAATGTATACATTGCCACCGTTGTATTCTGATTATTAACCTACTTCTAAAGTAAAACACCTCCCAGCAGAGCATTCTTTCGGCGTGACTGCCCACAAAGATGTGTGTAAACTGAACCTACCTATTGAGGGACTTTTGAACGGATACTTTTCTGGTAGGTCCACCCTCACTTTCCACACGCCTCCTTCGTACGGAGCTGCAATGTACAAGAAGACACATTCATGAATTATCTAATCAATTTTAAACTTGTGAAATCAAATGAATTCAATCATAAATCTGTACAGGTTGTGGACAATTGGGATGGCTGGGATTCTGGTAAGTGTATAACTATTTCACGTTATTATAGCCAGGGTAATAACGCGGAAATTATCTATTTTATATGTTACTGCTCTTTGGGAGAAGAACTCTTTTGATAACTAAATCTCTAGCCGCTGAATATGGACCAAAATCATCAATTATATATGGCAAATTCCCATATGAAATATCATAAGAATTGCCTTAGGCAGTTCATTCATAACAACAATAGCTGTCATTTATGTCCAAATATCCCCGAGTATAACTGTACGTATCAATTTAATGCCCACATTAATGGTTGTTGGCCCCCACCCAAGTGAAGTAGTGAGGAGCCATACCTCCCAAATTGGCCATTCATTTCTTCATAGCATTTCATTCTTTCTCTCAAAGTAGCCCTTCGTTTCTTCTTAATCTTCTTCTTTCTCATTAATATCATATGTCTGGATATTATGTTCACTTCATGTTTGCTTCATTCATGTATCTATATCATACATTTATCTACCACTTAACTAAGCTACTTGATGATATAATTTATAACTATGAATAGTATATTCCCCTATTTGATATTAAAACAAGTGTTTATGTGTAGACCATGTGCACTGTGCATGTCAAGTGAGCACTGTGGACATTATGTCACAGACAATCATGAATTACATAAATTAGGCCAAAATATAACAAATTTATTTCAGGTCACCCAAAAGTGCCTAGGGAGACATGGCCGACCCTAGATTTTTTCCACTACAATTTTGAAGAAACTTACATAATTCCCGACTATTGGGGAAAATTTAGAGGTTTTAATACACTGAGGCTGGCTAGTACTTTCACCATAAGTAAAAAAATCAAAACCGATTTACCGACCCTCGACTTTCAACCAATGTTACATGAAACACTCTTTATTTTCTTAGGCCTCATAGATGAGGTTGCATAACCGCCCTGATCTTGGTGACGCTACAACTAAGCCATTACCATGCCCCTATGTGTGTCTATAGAGCTGACAATGAAGGCATATCACTACAGGGCCCATTCACACATGTGGGGAGGCAATTGTCAATATCCCGGGCCACATGACACGCCAAATCCTATTTACTAATACCATTATTGTTCCTTTGTTCTCTGCCTTTTTAATACACTCATCTATATATTTAATGTTCTATCATCTGTTAGCAGGGCACGGTACATGTGTACTGCAAAGTCTGTTGGGACACATTTAATACATTTTGTATCATATAGCTTATTAGTTTACAGTTTGAATGACGGTATCATAAGATGATCTATGTACTCATTTACCCCCTTTTAATCAACACATGATGAGGGTCTATACTACCAACAGTTTACCAGTGTAGTAATGACTGCCACTTGAAGCATACATTTAATTGCAGACACCAGTTGTTGATTTTTACTCTAACCTCTGGGTATGCGGGATGCGTTTAAATGCAAATGTCACAGCTGGCCAATCAAGGCCAGTCTGTGTTTCACATTTTCTGTGGGTAAATTGTCTCCTTTTTTTTTTCTTTCTTGTTTTTCCTTCACTGTTTTGGCACTTCCTTGAAGATTATATTGTCGGAGACCATATGGCAGGTTATTGAGTAGAATATCCTGTGATTGGACAGATCCACAGTCGTTTTAAGATTATAGGTATATCATCAGTGTCATGATCCCTCCAGGACTCTTGAAAACCTTTTTTTTTATAACAGTTCATATCTAGATACTAGATATATAGGTTATAGAGTATATATAATTATCTAATGACTGATAATTACAAACCATCATTAGGTACACCAAAGAGTCAGCTACTTCCTGCATCTTTTTTTTTAATTGGCGAAAAGAGAAGTTATCCTCTAGCTACAAAACGTATTACAGGTACAGTTGGCAAAGGTGTCCGCATAGATCGTCTCACATGTTACATGTGATCTAGGACACCAGCCTGATTATTATGATTGCAGGTTTACATTTCTATTTCTACTGAAGGTCAGGACTGATAGGGGCAGCCTATGGGTGGCCATGGGTGCTTTTATTATGTCAGTTTAAATTTGATAATCTGAAGTATCAATCATATCAAGTTGTGATACACTGGTTGAACAGTTACAGTGAATCTGATTTACCACAATCATGTTGCCCCCCCCCCCCCCCCCGCTCGCTCATCTCCCAGCAGTTCATCACTCAGCTCTAAAAGTCATGTTGGGAGTTTTGGGCTTCAAGCCCGTCCTGAGTACGACCATCACGTGATCACGTCACGTGGGCAGAAGGAGGCCAGAGTTAGTACAGACGCACTGCCACGTACCAGGCGTGTCCAATCGATCAGGACTGGCAGCGATAATGTCCCCATCGACACACATCTGCCGGAGATTGCCCAGAGGGGGGAATTTTGCAGTGGGCTTCAGTCATTGATCGCTCTGGCTTCACCACTTTTAGTTTAGCATCGAGTTACTTGGACGTTTCGGGATCATTTTGGTACTAGCTGACAACCTCTAAGTAAAGGGCTCTCCATGCATGGAGCCACCTGTAAGTGGTAGGGGATATTATTAAGGGAGGATGATACCATTGCTATAGGTTTAGTAATAATTGATACCATGGGACATCAGAATATACCTGAGTATGTCATATTTAAATGGCTCCTTGAATCAAATTATCTCTATCCCCTTTATTCCCCTGGAGTATTGACCACTTGACGGTGCTCCGGGGCCAATCAATGGGTAATCGATAGTTAATCTATGCCCCTTATCCTGCCACTTTCCCAGCATACTTCACATTATTAAATTGTCAAGATCACAACATGGCAATAACATAGGCAGCAATGGTAAAGAAAATAGGTCCATTCAGTGAATGTAATTCCTGCTAAAATAGCTCTTTATTAGTATCTTTCTGGGTACCTTAGGGCTAGTGAATGTGTTTTGCTGACTCGCAAGTCTTTTACATGTACCAGTTTTGAGTAGGTATTAAAGGTCGGTGTGGCGTGGGTGGCTGGGTAGGGGGAAGGCAAGGGAGGGGATACTGTAGCCAGTGTTCGGGGCCTCCCCCAACTTCTTGCTTCACTATATATTTCTGCACACTAGCACAGCCTGCTACTTTTAGAAAGCATTCGTGATAGGCTTCAATAAATTCCCCTACATAAAACCCCTTACACTATTCATGCCCATTTCAGGCAATTCCCCCTGCACCCCACCTCTCCCTCCTCAAAGTCAGAGACAAGTCGATACTACACTGGGCCCTGTGTGTCTGGCATTCCTCCATGTTTTCTTAGCTCTGACTAGTCTGAACGACAGCATGCCAGTACAGACCTGACCAATCTATCATTATGTTATGGGAAATGCACTTTATTAAAATGTTCACTGATAGGTGTGACCATCATCACAAGGAAGTGGTAGAGGATGGAAGCAATGAGCCAAGTTAGAGTTGGACTGCCTCCCGGCTGGGTGTGTATAGGGTATAGGGAGGAAGGGGGGTGGCCGTGTTATCTGACAGACTCTACACATCGAGCTACTCACAGCGACTCGGGTGCTGCTCACCTAGACACGGCCAAGACACCCCACATGAATCACCTCCACTCAACATGAATGCCAAGGGGTAGGGGGGGGGGGGGCTCATATGGTCTAAGAGCGGGGGGTGGGGAGAGATGTGTGTGGTGGTGGAGGGAAGGGGACTATAACCTGTACTGGATATTCATCTGGATAACGAGGGTAGGACGGGCTTTGGTAGAAGGGCACAGGTTGTGGTAGAAGAGAACAACAGACCAGACTAAGGGAGAGATATTTGGGCTTTCATAAGGTATGTACGCTTTTTTCTCTCTAGAAAATAGTATGAGGAACTGACCCCCTCCCTTTTTTCACAGAAGATCACTGGTGCACCCTTCCCCTCCAGCCATGGCTGTCTCAAGCGTCTCAAGTGAAAACATTTGATATACTAGTAGTTTATAATACTTATCAGATACTAGGTTCACATCAAGTAATACATACAGACTCTAGTTCACGTATCGGCTCTAGGATTTGAACTGTTCATTATCTTATTGTTTTCACAAGATAATTGACGTTTTCATTCACAGATTTACTTTTATTCCTTAGTCAATTAAATGCTTGTATTCCCCCATGAGACATGATTCATGTAGGTCTAGTCTAGACCATGGGATGTCACAAGATGCCTGTTCCATGTTGAGACTAGTTGGCATGCAACACGTCGGTGACTAGACGATCTACATGTGTGTGATCACCGTGGGAGTGATGGGAGTGATGGTACACCTAACCCTGTTCGTGCCACATGGCTGTAGTCAAAAGGCCACTGGATGCCACCCCCCCCCCCCCCCACCACACACACACACACACACCCAGAACTGACACCCAACACCACAGACAGATACCTGGCGTGTAGGTGAAGGAACCCCTGTACAGTGACTATTGTAGGTGTACATGTACAATATGATCTCTGCCTTCTCGTACTCAGAAGTGACGTGAGAATTCAGATGCCGACCTCAATACAGCATATTTCAAGAAGGGGATTAGGTTGAGCGGATGCCATGGAAGGGCAAGGATAATTTTAATATGTATCTCAACTGGGGTTTTATTGATATCCACAGAAAACATATACTGTATTCGACGAAATAAGTGCCCTGGGCGCTTATACAATAACTTTTATAGCGTTTTAAGGGCCTCCAACATTGGGAAATGTGAGCCTTTGTTCTAGTCTGAAAATGCCCCTAAAAGGGGAGGGGTTGCCTATTAAGAGGGCGGGCGCTTATTACGTCCAGTACGGTATGTACACATATGGCCAATGAAACATTAGGGATAATACTGATCTGCATTCATGTAAACATGTGTCCATAGTGCTGCGTCATGATGTATGACCGTTCATTGACACCTTTCACAAAACAGACACTCAGCCCACACAAGCTGCCTTCTACAACAGAGCTGTCCAACACTGACGTGGGAGTAGGGCTGAATACATGACTTAAATCATGGACACCTAACTGTGGTCCCCCAATAGACATCCTGGGTACTACCAAGCGACTATTCATTTTCTCACAGGCTTAGAAAGAGCTAGTGATGTGGCCTTAGTACAAAAAAAAACACTTCTTTTCTTCACATTTCTATTAAAGGGCAGCCAATGAAGCAAACTGTGGAAACCCTATCTCACAACCATAAGATCCCCGGCATACTGGATTACCCTGCATTCCTTTTAAGTTGAGCACCATCTGTCACTCTCTAGTCCCTCTCTATACAACCCTAAGGCCCCCACATACATTAATAGCCCATCTGCTTCTCTCCTCACCCAGTCCCAGTATAGCCCCAAGATGCTATATGCATGCTGCCTGTTGGGAGATACACACTGACGGCGAGGTGTCCTCCAGCACCCTACGTAAGCTTACCTCATGGGTGGGCGGGGGTACGGTAAAACCTCACCTTGCAGCCGCCGCTTGTATATCAGTGTTAATCTGATACTAAACATGCCTATGCATGGCACGGCTTATATGAGGGTTTCGCTAGTATAATGCAGTACTAAAGTAGCCATTAACAGGTGTGGCTTATCTGATTGTCCCAAAATCTAGGTGCGGCTTATACGAGGATTAGGCTTATACACGAGGCTTTACGGTAGCGTGTATTTACCTGTAGTGTAAATGGGGCCGCCACAGCACACCTGAACACCCCCCCCCCCTCACACACACACACCCACCTTCCTGCCTCCTACACCTCCTCAGCCCTCCTTCTCCTCCTCCTGCTGCTCCCTGCCCCGACCCAGGCCTCCCTCCTCCCACTGTCAGGTGCAAGTTGTTGCACGTCTACTACTTCCCATTACTCTCAGTTTCTAACACCTGTGTTTTAGGGTGAGCTTCTCTCACCAATTTCCTCACCTAATGAGCTCAACAGTATACATGCTCAGTTTTATAATATGGAAACATTCAAGACAGCACCATCTTATCTGTGAAGCTATCTGGGAAAAAGCCAATAAGGGCCTTTGAAGCCCCGACCCCTCTCACAATTGTGTTCAGTATAACATGTGTCCAATTGACCACTTGAGTAGAGCAATACACGCCAGTACCCAACTGCTTGACCACTGGTATTAGCCCTAGGCTCCCCTACTATGGCAATGTAACTAGTCAAATGCTACAGTGCTACAACGGATCAGCCTCTGAGTCTAACACAGTAATCAAGCACACTACCCAACACACCTGGTCCGGCACATGGTAACTACGTCCAGCTTATTGTGAGGCCGTTTTTAATACGACAAACATAACTGTATATAGCTACTAATTACTTCATTAGTACAGAAATTATCCTGCATAACGAGATTAATTAGGGCAAATTAATGCGCTCCCCATAGCACCTGAGTACCACAGGGAACAAAGGATGCTCGGTATGCAGGTGCCATAGGCATTAGACGTATACACCACAGCCTGTGTATTACTGTTTGCATATTACATACCAAGGGTCATGCACAGGCCATGATACATGTCCATGTATATTATATCAGGTGCTCTATGCATCCTAGCGTAAACCTGTTGTAGCCTGTTCCCAATACGCACAGTTATGATGCATATCAAAGTAGGTGGCCTGTGGTCCCATGTATAGTGTGTGTATCATACCATGTAAGGTCCTCCAGTATATAGCTGACTGTACACATACATCACACCTGTCTGCATACATAGACAACAAAGGCCAATCCGCGCTAGGTGGATGAATATTTCACATCAAAAATAACCCACACAATGTGCCTACATTGCTGACTCACATCTCGATGCATAGAGCAAAGGTGACTGAGCTCCTGCGGTTTTAGTATTGAACGGTTGAGAGCACTAACAACTACTGTTATACATACAGTGTATATACATAAATTGTAACATATATATAGATATACTATTCGGAAGGCATTTCAAATTCATAATGGCTATTTCATATGATGTGTTATTGGATCAGGATGGGGATCAACATTTTCGACTCTTCTGTTCACAGCATAGAAAGCTTACTCATACTAAGGGAATGGTAATCTTTTAACAACAGTGGGGGTGGTGGAATTTCTTGCAGACGCGCGTAACATTTTGCACCCCATCCCCTTTTTCGTAAGGTCCGTAATTCAAGCATATCAGTTAGGGGCTTATAATCATTAGACTAACATACTCAAAATAAAATCAAGCATACTATCATAGACCTGTTGCATTCTGGAACATGTGCATGTAACAAAATTCATATACATGTAAATTGTAGGCACTGCCTCTAAATGCCACCTGCCTATACCTGGTTGTGTATTGACCTTTGTGGGATGTCTCAGAGGTAACTGTGTACCTTAAGGTAGTATTTGCCTGAGTGGGCTCCGACCTGGTCGGCTCAGGTCGTGGTGTTGACTCAATGCTAGCCTGGAGCTGGCCAGGTCTTTGTGTGTGACCTCACAGTGAAACTTACCTAACCTAGCTGCGTTACATCCCCTCTCCCCGGCCACTTACACAAGCATGTAGCCCTACTCACTAATGCACCTCACCTACAATGGCCTCTGACACATCTTCTCTGGGAGTATATCTCATCTGGGCCCTCCTCACACAATCTTAATCTAGTGACCTCTCATAGCCCTCACAACCTAGCCATCCTTCCAGTAGTTTTAGTAATATAATATCTTGGGACATTAGCTCTCTTTTCTATTTGCACTCATCAATTTCAGCATACAGACACACAAAACAGTGCCTGAGTGCCACGCCCCTTTCCCCAGGCAGACTGTTGTCATCATTGACATCAACATCAACCTAACTGTACTGTTACATAAAGTTACACAGGTTCTTGCATAAGCCTGAGGTAACTACGGCCGCCTGTGCCTCCCCCTCCCCCACTGCTACATCTACTACGCAGCACAGGTCACCAGTGTTGCAGCCAGCAGCAGCAGGCAGCAACGTGGATCCCGGCGGGAGGGTGTGCAATAGATGGGATCAACCACAACACAGGCCGTGTTTACATTTTGCAGCAACCAGAGGGGCGGTGCCCGCTACCTGGAAGAGCCACAGATGGGCCACCACTACCACCACCTCCTCCTCCACCATGGTTTGGGATCTGTCGGGTGGTGGTGGTGGTAGGTGGTGGCAGAGGTGGAGGTGGTGGTGGCTGTTAGGCTATGTGGTGGTAGCATGGTGGTGGAAAGGTTTGTGGAGGCGCTGGCTGAGGGGGGATTGGATGGCTGGGTGTGGAGGGCTGGGTGAGTGGAGGACTGGTAGAGTAGGGGAGTGGGTGTGGAGGAAAGGGGAGGGGCTGGGTGAAGGTCTCAGGTCTCAGGGAGGTGGCCGACCTCAGGACCTGGGGGCTGAGGACAAGGAACAAGTCTGATGGATCCCAATGGACCTAAGCCACCCAAAGCCCCTCCCTCCCTCCACACACTGCCCAGTGATGGCTGATGGGTGGGAATCAATAATAAACAGGACCAGTCATGGTAGAACAGGGAGCCAAACCCTCCCAGCCACTACTACCCAGCCTTACTAACTCCCCAACCCATCCCCTCCCAGCCAGTACCCAGCAGTATACAGACACTAAACAGGCCACTGCCCTGCCCACTAGCAGCTCATGTTGAGGGTTACTACAGGGTGGGCTGCAACCTATATTATCAAGCCAGCCAGAGCAACATCATATCATAGAGATTAATACACTATGATCATATGAATGAGTAAGGCTGGTCTGATCTGGGATGAGAGACAAGAGAGCACTGGTATGGGAGGCAACCCAGGTCAGCACCCTAGCTATTGCACAATATTCATCCATTCTACTACTACTGGTGGTGGGTGGGTGGTGGGGGAGGTGATGGGTAGGTTTATAGGGGTGGGTGTGTATTACTGTACTGGGAGGTTGTGGATAGGGCTGGGGATGGTGGTAGAGCTACTAGTGAGTGTGTTGCACATGCAGTGGTGCTGATGGTATTGCTACAGTGCTATAGTTGTTGATGTTGTGACTGGAATGAGGGTCTCTAGCCTAACTATATATGGTATGGAGGCCTGGAGGCCTTGTGTGGCAGTGGGATGGTCTGTGGGTGGGTGGGTGGGGGGCTGATATCAGTGGTCTACAATACAATGTACATGTATGTGACTCCACGGGATGGATGAAGTCAACACGTTGGACTCATGTATTATCTAGGTCACTTGTGACCCAAGTACAGATACACTAATACCATTGCACTGAGAATATATGACAATATTAAAAGGCTTGATGCTTCTAAATCTAACAAACAAAACAGGGGCCCAGAGTTTCTGTTTGTACATGTATCAAGCCCCACCTCCTCCTGCCCCATAAAACATCCCTTGTAATTCATAAGGCAGGCCCATACATACCTAATGTGTGCAAATCCACACAAAACTAAGCAGTTTCTCCCAATATCTCCCTACTAAGATGGGCTTCTCAAGGACACACCCTTGATGGCAGAATCTTCATGGCCCCTTCATTGGCAGGGTACCTCAGGAGAAGGAGGCGCACGGTAAAGCCCATTTTATAAGATGAAAGCCTGCGGCTGACCATGGCTCATGGTGAGGTGACCTCGGAGGGTAGACGAGGTGGTGAGGGTAGACAAACTGCCTAGATCATGCTGGTCACCAGACGTAAAGAGCTGATGAGCAGCTCGCGGAGCATGAAGAATGAGCAGCTCGCTCGGCGCGATGGCTTAGGGTGGCAGCGAGCCCATGATAAAGCAATCACCCGCCACACCCGTCTTACATACCGCTATACTCTGGTGATTGACGATGTACACACAATACTGATTTAGGGTAGGTCCACCGCAAGTCGGCCACATACCTCAAGTCAGCTACCCCTCCAGGGTAGATAAAAATTTATATTATGTTGAACTAACAGTATCAGCTACCTGAATCAATGTTATTTAGCCAGATATAAATGTTCATTCAACATACTGAGACAGTGAGATTTGTCCTCTCTGTATGGGTGGCCGACTTCAGGTATGTGGCCGACTTGGGGTGCACCTACCCTAACAGAGGGGAGATGCAGTCTGAGAGGGTGGAGGAGGGCCTCCAATAAGGTCCAAGGTTACAAATAGAGGTAACTCTATCATCAGAATCAAGTGCCCTTTGCTTATAGATTTACACTTATAAAAGATTGGCGCTTATTCCAGGTTTATTCTTTGTTAGTTTCAATACACCCCATACTCTCGGCGCTTATAAAAAAACCTGGTGCTTAAAGGGGATGGTGCGGTTTGGGTTTTTGCCTAATGGAGGCTTCTGTTAGTGCAAAATAGGATCCCTGAGCTCCCTTACCCGGTTAGCACATGTATCCATCAACCATTTGCAGATCAATATCAATCCCCTCATCCACTCACATGTACCAGATGCTAACTTATTACCCAATATTACACCCTCACACTGGACAGTTAGTAAGCAGTACCTGCTAATCATCTAATAACCATGCAGGTTATTACATACTGTCCCATCACCCAGCTCCCTACCACTTACTGACCACCCACCTCACTGCTGCCTTTACCCACTCCTCTTCCCCTGATAACCTATCACTCAGCTATATATGATACTGCTATCTGCTATCAGGCTGTTTGCCTGGCCAATCTCAGATGAATCACCTGCATTAACAGTATTTATAACACTCTTCTGATATGTTACACATATTCCTATAATGTAAAGCCATTCATATATTACCTCAACCAGCACTCATTTGTAATGTTGGATCATCACAAGTTCCACATTATCAATATTTACAGGAAAATACTATCATTTCATTCCAAAATCCATGACAGAAAGAGGAGAGTTCAAAATAAAAAGGCAACTATGGATGGAGTAAGAAAGTTTTCTCCATCGATATTCTTTAGGTGAGCTAGAAGGTACCCTTCCTGTCAATTCCTGCCCACCCCCAGCACCACATTGATCAGTGTGTTTACTTTATGACCATCGGTCCAACGAGTCGATAAGCACTGTGCCTGGAGGAAGTCACTGGAGGACAGAGCGGTCACCGTTAGGGTAGCTCTGGTGCCTGCTACATTGATAATGGAGGCATAATCCAGGCAATGTAACTTATCATATCCATATGGCATGCATTATAGTTTGGACATGGGTGGGTATTGTTTTAAAACGTCAATCCAGTTTGTCTATCACGCGCACACAGACTTTGATAAAACCTTCGAACCCGCGATGAGGTTCTGCAAATGGCTACAGTAAAGTGTTGCATATAGGGCAGACTGATCTTAATTTGATACCAAACATGCCAAAATCTATAGGGTGTACCGTATACAACGGTTTTCATAAGTACCCTGAATGAGCAATTTTCTGACCATCTGTGCGGCTTGTAGGATTTATCAAAGTTAGCGGTGCAGCTTGTACGTGAATGAGGCTTAGCGTGCACATTATAGGCGGAATTTACAATAGTTACTTTTGTCATAACAGACACTATTCTGACGATTATGATGGCACATAAACCATAAAATCCTGATACATGTAACAGGATAGTGTCACGTATGTGTTATATGTACTGCAATTTCCCCCATTAATACTCTAGTTGGTGATAAAACATACTTTTTTTCCGCTCTTATACATGAAGTTCCTCCAAAGTGATATCATCTTCCCAGATGATGAGCAGTTGTTTACAGAAAAGGAGCCCAAAGTTGTCCATTTATAATACGTAGCAGTCAGTGAGTCATGGCTTAGTGTTGAACAGTGAGGTGCCTACCTACTACCCTACTTCTCTACAATAGGCAGCCTTTTTGGTGCACAAAGTTACCATACTAGGCATTACTGGGCAAAGATAAGCTCTTACTGGGTTTCACTGCTACTAAAAGAAGATGGGCAATCAGTCACAAACAGGATAAAGGGAGGGAAGGAAGGCAGAGGACATTTTGTATTAGGATGAGGCTAAATAAAGGAGGGGGATAGAAAAGAGGGCGATGGAGGAGAGGCTGAATAAGGGAGAGAGGAGAGGAAGGATGGAGGTTTCCGCAGCCGGCAGAGGACGGTATACAGGTAGCCAACCTGAGAGGAAGCACCACACCAGAGTCCTAAAGGAGAAGAGAAGACAGATTGTGGTCTGACATTTTATGGAGGTGCTTAATGTGCTCCTCATGACGACGGCCCTCTTTGTGTGGGATAATTGACCCTTGAAGGCCCGAAATTACATTGGCGCATCGGCTTTTTGTCGATGTAGAATTGTAATGGTCGATGTGAGGCCATCAGACATCGGCCATGATCTCAGCTTTCCGACAGTGAAAGAATTTTTCAAATATTCCTATTAGAAGCTGAGTTAGGTATATCTAACTTATAAGGTGTTTTTTTCAGTGAATTTAAGCATTTTCAAATCGATTCTGTAAACTATTATCAAAGAATTATTAAGATATGTATCCATTTATATGAAAAGAGTGCCAATGTGGCCTTTGAAGGCAAATGGCCTGTGTAAGTTTTTGCAACACAGACCACATTGCCCTGTGTGCAAAAGAAGTTTTTGGTAACACTCGTGACTGATTATGCACTCCCAAAGGTTCAACATGATACTCAAATTTGTGCATCATGCTGACAGGGGCATAGTTAAACACATTGAAGCACTATATTCGACCTTTGAATGGTTAATTGAATCACCAACATTCAAAATGTTTGTCTTAGATAGGCTTCCTATCGACAGCTCATCTATCATTTCGTTATTCATATTTCATGTGTTTAATTCAGAATACAGACTATATTATCATTGTGTACAGTAGCCGGGACAAAACTAGGCAGATCGTCATAATCCTCCTAATATTCAGAGCAGTGGCATAATATCCATTGTACAGTACTCCGGACAAAATTAATATTGAGAGTAGTGGCATAATATCCATAAAATACAATGATAATTTTATGGATATGTCATTACTAGATCATAACGGCGGGGTGTATGCTTAAATGTTAACACCTGCAAGGGTTTACTACATACAAGGTATGATGGGTAGATGGGGAAGGTGTGTGTGTAAAAAGGGTCCAAATCGATGAAGTTGCTTTTGAATGCTCCCATATTAAGACTTCTACACAGTTCAGTAGTAGAGCACAAACTCGTTCCTGTACATTGTATCTAATACCAGGTGGTACTGAACAAAGCAATACACCACATGACAGATCTCAGTCAGCAAATGATTTCTGCTGATGGAAGGTCTACTGCATGGGCTACCTCATAACCAAGTAGTGACTACATGGTAGAGTTAACATGTTACAGTATTCGACTCAGTTTATACTTGATTGCTCAGATGAAGTATACAGCAGCAAAACCTGTAAAAGAATTGTAAACGTGATAAAAGTGATGTACTTACTGCCTTGGGGTCCGTAAAACTTGACTATAAACTCATTTAGGCCTCCCAGAATGGTAACTTCATGCTTGCTCTCAATACTGACATGGAGTTAAGGAATATAGTATTTGTTGGATGACACTACTTCCTTGACTAGGTATTTTGAAACTTCCTTTGCCTACTTTTATAGCTTCAAGTGTAAACCATCATTTGTACATGTAAATGATTGTTGGCAGGGCTAATCGTAAACAGTGCGCCCTAATACAAGGACATTGTCAACATCTGCATTCTATAAAAGAAAACATTATTAGTTATGCCCATTTACCATGGTAGGTTATTATTTATAAAACTGATACCCGTAGTTTCATAATATCATTCATGGTGAACCAAAATGAGGTGTTATATTTTCAAGTCATTTAATATATTATTGCTTAAGCACTATATATATATCTATACAAATTGATTATCTCAGAAATCATAATACAAAAAATCTTGTATGTTTTTTTCTCTCTCTTTGAACTGAGAACCATTTCCTCATAGATGTATTATGAATTGTGCTAAGTAAGCATGTTAATTACCGAGTCATGTGTACTGAACCAGCTGGCCATGTTATCACTGGGGCCTGTGAGAGACACACAGAGCATTAGCTGGACCGGATGACCTTTTTATCAGTCACAGTCCGAGGTCCTTAAGTTCAGGTTGGCAAGAAGTTAAAGCTATCGACAGGGACAAAGGCTTCACAACCAGTTCTCAAACAAAGGGTGATAGAGAAATAACTTGTGAATAGTATTGGTGAGAAATGGAATCATAAATAGCAAGAGTAACTGCATTCTACGTGTTAAAAAGCCACTTGGTGCATATCTGACTATTAGGTCGATTCTCCTTGAATTGATTTTTGCTCATTGACAAAACGAACACTACTCATTGATTAATCTTCTGTAGACACGTCACTATGGCAACAGATACATTTATACTAATGGCTGGTGTCTCATGAGATCAATACAAGTTGATAGTCTTTGACCGAGTGACGTCTTTGACCAGGTGATGTCTTTGACCGGCAAGCTAAGCTTCAAGACCACTGAAATGGGGCATATATAGAAAGAAAAGTGGGCGAAAAGTTAACGTATATTTTAACACTATATATTACAAATGTTATTTCATTAAACTGTTTAAAATTTCATTCTGAAGCTTGCCGGTCAAAAGCAGTCACCCGGTGAAAGATGTTACCCGTACAAAGACTATCAACTTGTATCGATCTCATGAGACACAGACTAATAATCCCTAATACGTCTTTGAAGTCCATGTACGTGATTCTCGTGAACCAAACAGATGTGTATTCGGACACGATCCTCGGTCTACGTTATAAACCATAGAAGCGCATGTCTTCCTGGTTAAAATGGGTACATGTAGTTTTACATGTAGACCTAGGTCTTAAGATTTAACACATGTACATTCCATCACTACATGTTACAGTAGATTCTACACCAGATCTATGTAACTTCACTGTTTATCAGATCGACATTTAAAAGACATCCAACTACATGAATAACCTAATACAGCAAATCATTAGCCTGATTAGGGAAACATCATCCGCATAACAAGTGATTGTTAATCTTAATGGCCCATTAAATGGGCAGGAAGTATAGTTTATTCCCTATAAAAAAACCTCCACCACCTGTCGTCCTTACAACAAGTCTAGTCCAGAACATACTGTGTATCCAGGTCACAGCATTCACAATGCACTGGTTAATCTAAGTCAGTGGGTATTATATACTCTGGTCTATAGTCTCAGTAGCAGGGTGGTGTTTTCCTGACCTATATGCCGTCCTGATAATACAGCTGGATAATGAGTAGCATGTGGTAACCATGAAAGGACCCTGTGAAAGCTGACGTAACCCAGCCATGTCACAACACGTGTGGGTGTGTAGAGTATGGGTGTGGACCACCAATTTCGACATGGCGACATGGCTATTTCTTAAAATCGACAATCGACATGAGGCCTTGTGACATGCGACATGAGGCTTAAAAATCATAGTGACAGGCGACATGAGCAATTCTTAAAATCGACATGGGACATGGGCATAATTAAGCGACATTGACATGCGACATGGCCATTTTTTAAGATTGACATTCGACATGGGGACCCCCCATCCAGACCCCCTAGAGTACCTTCGTTTGTGTACGATTTTTATCCCAGAGCAATAGGCTTATGTATAATTACTAGTATTCAGTTTTTCTATGATTATAGAGAGATTCTCAGATTCGGATGAGAGCTACCAACTAGAATTCTGTTCAAAGTCTGCATAAAAAAAAACACAAGAATTTAAAAATAGAACAAGAAGTTTTATACAATTCATCTAAATACTTGTTTCTATCTAAATGGTTTAACAGTAGATGTAGCAAGATCATAAAGACGTATCTTTATAGACTTTATCCAGATCGTGCACATAAGGAGTCCACATTATATCCCCTTTTGCTGGTACATGTTGACGTTGTAACGTATCTATGGAAACTATCAAGATGATGATAGCCTATATACAGTATAGACTATAGGCAATAGGGCTATAGCCTGGAAAATGTCAATGACTGACTGGTCGACAACTGGGCTATTAAAATCAATGTCTATGCACTGTCTAGATCTAGATACGCGTGTATTAGTCTATCATTGTGGATCTGCTATTTTGTATGCCAAGATGTTGTGCAGCCATCTACGTGTCATAGGGAAAAAAATCGTATACCCTTTCTGAAACAGGTGCTAACGATCGAGGTCACCTCAGACTCGGGCTAAAATAAAGAGCAGGGCTGACGCACTGCCACTGGCCTACACACAGAACACGAAACCATAAACATGGCCAAGATGATAATGGCAAAGCCTTCCAAAGGGGGTAACAGAAGGGCAGGCAAACTGCACATTGGCAGGGAGACCAGACCACCTAGATTGTGAAACATTGATGTTTGAACTGAAGATTCAGATCTTTGTTACACGTTTCAATAGTCCTTATCGAAATGATGTCTATTTATAAATACTCTTGCAGATGTATTTGGGGTCACATATGCAAAGCAGCTGAAGCCAGTCCAGACCCAAATTGGCAAAGGACGATTCCTACTTCGATCACCTCGCGAACACTGAAAGACAAATAATTCACAACCAAATCTCACTCTTGTCCTACTGAACAATGTAAAGGATACAGCTTCACGACATCTGTGTCCATTCGACGTTTTCCAGGGCTAGGGGACGACATCTTGCACGGTCTTTTCCTGAAATATTCTGCTCGGTGTGTCCAGGCACAAAATAATAACAACAATGGCGGATCTGCTTAGATATGCACAACGTCACTGGTCACGTGACTCGCTGTTTCCACGCCTTTCCAGGCAAATCTTTAGAAAAGGTTTGCAAAATTAAATACTTGCCACAAAGTTCCAAAGAACACAATACACGTTTTTCAATAACTATACAACTGACGAGTTCCACGTTCTTACAAAAGCATGAATTAGATAAAAGTACATGCACGAGGTCAAAGGTCAAGCACTTATTCAGATGTGACCTACTTACGGGCCATCAGCTGTTGGATGTAAACAAAACCACATGACCGCTTATTTACATGACGTCATCTGTAAATTTTCCGCTTTGCTCTGTCAGAGTATTGTAAAGAGTTGTCTTTCAGTAAAGGGCATTGAAAACATACAATCTATTGGCCTTTAGGACGGATGCACGGATGCATGAATTCAGAGTTTAACACGGACAAACGGGAGCAAGTGGAGCAAGTGCGTGTCTCGGAGTTCACAGGGCTGCCAAAAATGAGTAGCTCTGCAGCACTTTCGCGCCACCTTGTGTTTCCTACAAGCAAGAACAAGTTGAGCTGGTTTTCTCAGGTCTAGACAAGTCACAACTTTTACTTGCAGAGCTCGTGCTTCCGTTCTCCGTCCAAAGGTATTGTTCATATCGGTATTACTATTATATATAGTAAAATACACAACATTGAATATGAGGTTCATAGGAATAGATACTCTGAACTAAAAAGGGAATATAATAGAATAACCCAAAAATCCAGGAGGGCCTCTAAAAGAAGTAAAGGCCAAGAGATTGAAAATATGCTAGAAATAGAAAACAATGAAAGGTTCTGGAAATCATGGCAAAAGTTACAAAGTAAATCAAACCAATGTGAGATTCCAATTGACACATTTGTTGAATACTTTAAGAAACAGCAGACCCCCCCTCATATTGAATATTTTGACCATGATAACATGAAACATATAGAGGAGTTGGTTGAACAAATGGAATTTGGCTATCAGACAACCAACACCGAGAAATCGATAGAGTCACTCCTTGACTCTCCAATCACAATGTGTGAAATTGAATATGCTCTAAAAATCCTAAAGACTAACAAAGCCACAGGAACTGATGGCATTCCGGCTGAATTCTTAAAAGAAGGAGGGAGAATTTTCACAGATGTCCTATATATTGTCTTTAACTGTGTGTGGGAAACAGGTGAATTTCCTGCAAAATGGGTAGAAGGCATCATCAGTCCTTTACACAAGAAAGGTGATAGGGCCAATCCTGACAACTACAGGAAAATTACTATAATGAATAGCACATGTAAACTTTTTGAAATCATCATAAATAATAGATTTAAGTTCAACAACGATATGCTAAATCAGAATGACCCTCTACAGAAAGGTTTTGTTGAGAACAGCAGAACATCCGATAATGTATTTATATTATATACTGCTGTAAAGATGGCGCAAGCTGAACGTAAAACCCTCTACTGTTGTTTTATTGATTTTACAAAGGCCTTTGACTATATAAATAGGAGAGCACTATTCTATAAACTGATGTGTAACAATGTTAAAGGGAAATCTTTACAAATTCTTATTGATCTATATAAGAAATCCCATTCAAAAGTACGTATAAACTCAGTCTTAAGTGAGGATATAGATAGTACATACGGCGTATTGCAAGGAGGAGTGTTAAGCCCAAAACTATTCAACACCTATCTAGCAGATATTAATCAACACCTAGACTCTGGCAGTGGAGTGAACATATATGGAATGGATGTTGCATATCTTCTCTATGCAGATGACCTGGTTTTACTTGCTACCTCACCAGAAGACCTTCAGAAACAACTTGACAGGCTATTTCAATACTGTAGAAATTGGCATTTAATAGTTAACATGATCAAGTCAAATATTGTGGTGTTTAATGACAAAAAACATGACAACAGAGTGGACTTTACATATGGTGATGTAGTCTTGGAAAGGGTAGACTCATATAAATACCTAGGTTTCATACTAAATTCTAGCCACAAAGATATATTTCATGAAACCTATAACCAACTCTGTGATAAAGGAAGGAAAGCAATTTACCAGTCATATTCATGTTGCTACCAACATATTGGGAAACCAAAGCCTAGACTAGCTCTTAAGCTGTTTGACACACAAGTAAGGCCGTGTCTTGACTATGGATGTGAAATATGGGGCATGAACAAAGGCAGAAAAGTTGATAAATTTGAGTTGATACATCTAAGATATTTAAAATCAATGCTTGGTGTAAGAAAGCAGACAACCTCAGCTGCAGTGTATGCAGATACTGGGAGAGTGCCTCTAAAAGCTCAATGGGAGACACAGGCGATTAGATATTGGGATAGGGTGCTCAACCTGGAAGATTCACATATTCTACATAAATGTTATTTGAAACTATACAACCTTGAAACAGATGGCCAGGATAACTGGTGTAAAAGTATTAAAGGTTTACTACACTCACTAGGTGCGAAATATAGCCAACTCTGGGCCAATCAGTCAACTTCCAAAGACCAGAAAATTGTATCTAGTATAATAGAACCTATTCACACTAAATATAGGGAACAAATTATGAATGAGATTACACTGGCTGGGGAGGGTAAGAAGCTAAGAACATATAATAAATTTAAAACAGAGTTTCGGCTTGAACACTATTTGTTTAATATAACTAACCAAAACTACAGGACTGCATTAACACAGTTTAGACTAAGTTCCCACAACCTTGGCATAGAGACTGGGAGGCACTGTAGACCCCCAAAACCTGAGTGTGACAGAATCTGCCTATATTGCTCTACTGGTGCTGTAGATGATGAAATACATTTTCTAACAATGTGCGAAATGCATGATACACTCCGAACAACTTTTGAAAAATATCTAGATGGAAAAATTGTTAATTACCAGGACAAGACAGCATTAGACAAGTTCACTGTAGTTATGAAGGAAACTGACCATGGTATTATGAATGCTCTTGCCAAATTTGTATACTCTGCCTTCAAACAAAGGCAGCAGCAGCTTTAACTTATGGCAGCAAATATCATTATTTTGAGACATATGTGCTATACATAGCCTGTATTTAAATGTATGTATTAGAGATGTGAGTGACCCGCCTTGGTTGTGTATGCCATGTGTGTAGATCTATATCTTAGTTGACTCTGTAAGTATGTCTGCCTGTATCTGTATGTATGTATGTATGTGTGTGTGGGTGTGTGTAGGTGTGTGAATGAATTTGTCTCTGTGTGCTAAACACCATTATTTGTAGATTGCATATACTCTTTAGTTTTGTAGAAAATAGTTTTATAGTGTACTGTAGTGAATTTACTGTATGACACATAGGTCAGTAATGACCTCCCTTTTGTTGTCAATAAAAGCTATTATTATTATTAATGATGTTTTGACTTTTGATGCTTCATTCGAGTTCAGGTGCCATTCCACTTAGGGTTACAACTTGCATTTACAGTCCCAGGTTCTAACATGCCAAAACGTAGGCCCTATGCTATAGGTAGGCCTCTAGTATGGCCTTAGACCCCAAAATTCGACATGGCGACATGGGCATTTCTTAAATTCGACATGCGACATGAGGCCTAGTGACATGCGACATGAGGCTTAAAAAGATAGTGACATGGGACATGCACAGTTCTTAAAATCAACATGGGACATGAGCATTTTTAAGCGACATAGACATGCGACATGGCCATTTCTTAAAATCGACATGCGACATGGGGACCCCCCCATCAAGGGCCCCTCTAGTATACTGTGACTGGTGTCTGGGTCAGGAGCCCTCCTGACAATTGGCACTGGGACAACAGGCCCTTAGCTTTTTAGCCACATGACGATTGCCCCCCCCCCCCCCGACAATAGGCCCAATGACAATCAGCCCCCATGACTAGCAGTCTAGGCCCTCCGGACAATAGGCCATGTCCCTAACGTCCGAGCACAGGCCATACTAACGTCCGATCCCTAGCCATACTAATGTCCGATCCCTAGCCATACCAACGTCCGATCCCTAGCCATAGGCCTACTAACGTCCGATCCCTAGCCATACTAACATCCGATCCCTGACCATACTAACCTCTGGACACAGGTCGGTACACGGATCAGGGGCCCTGCAGACAAAGGGCCCCACCCGGGGGGCCCCATGACAATTGGCCCTCAGTACAATCAGCCCCATGTCTATAAGCCCACCGGAAGATCAGCCCTATGATGAATGGCATCCTGACTTTAGGCCATTTGCATAATCTCCGATCCCTAGCCATACTAACGTCCGATCCCTAGCCACACTAACGTCCGATCCCTGGCCATACTAACGTCCGATCCCTGGCCATACTAACGTCCGATCCCTGGCCATACTAAAGTCCAATCCCTAGCCATACTAACGTCTGATCCCTGGCCATACCAGTGTCTGATCACAGGCTATACTTGGACACCTGTCACTGACTTTCCAAGCCACAGGCTATACTCGGACGTTAGTATGACCTGTGTCTGGAGGTTAGTATGGTCAGGGATCGGACGTTAGTATGGCTAGGGGTCGGACGTTAGTATGGCCTGTGCTCGGACGTTAGGGACATGGCCTGTTGTCCGGAGGGCCTAGAGTCATGGGGGACGATTGTCATAGGGCCTATTGTCAGGGGGGGGGGGGCAATCGTCATGTGGCTAAAAAGCTGAGGGCCTGTTGTCCCAGGGCCGATTGTCAGGAGGGCCTTGGCCCAGACACTGATTTGAAGAAAACGGCCATGTCGCCTTGTCGAATATAGGGGTCTACCCCCATCATACTAGTGACATGGGACATGGGACATTTCTTAAATCCAACATGCAACATTGGCCTTCGTGACATGCTTATGAATAGCATAGTTTTTTCCTTAGTGACATGAGACATTAGCATTGCTTGACATCGACATGTGACATGGGACCCCCCCTCATCAAGGGCTCCATTTCGAGCCGCGACGCTTTCAGTACTGGTACTTCAGTGTTTACTTTCAAATTCCTTGTTCTGAGTATCCTTGTTTGTTTCAGACATGCTGCTGAGGAGGTGACACCAGGAGATTTCTTTATTCAACTTTGTAAGGTAACACACTGCTGAGATGGCTGTTCACAAGACTCCTCTGCTGACCCTCATACTGCTGGGCTCATTTTTTATGGCATCAGAATGTCTGAAAATAGGATCTTTCAATGTGAAGATGTTTGGACAGAAGAAAATGCAAGATGACAACGTAGTAAACATTCTGATTGAGGTATGTTCTACATCTTAATTTGACATATAACTTTGTTGCTTACTAAATGAACAAAAGCTCTTACTGCTATTTTCTTTCACTGTCCAAATATAATATGTATGCAACTTGTCAAATGGGTCATTAGGAGCATTGAATAAATCTATCATTGCATGACAAACTTAAATTACTTATTAATCATACATGTATTTCATGATATATAATTGTCATAGAAATGTGAAATGACAATCTATTTAACACAATGTAGTATGCTTTCTAATCTAATTATAGATTATCCAACGGTATGACATCGTGCTCATTCAAGAGATCCGAGATAAGTCTGGAAAGGCAATAGAAGAGCTGCTGGAAAGAGTTAATGATGGGTAAATAAGTGGGCTATTGTCACCTCTAACAATAATGTTAAGATTAATTCACAATAAGCATATTCTAATAATTCAATTATGAACAACTTTTTTGATTTTGCTTAATTAAATCAATTGCAAATGGAGTATGCTGCAATCCATATGAGTACATGTACTTGGTAGTCTGTTAAATTAGTAGTATATAATTGTACATTGTTTCGATTTTCAGGGACCACCTCTTTGAGGTTGAAATCAGCGAGCGCCTTGGTAGGACGAAATCAAAAGAGGAATTCGCGTTCTTTTATCGGTGAGTGCTGTATTTATCTATGTTTATTTCCTTGGCTCAGAATGAATACACAGTTTGTAGTATTACTGAAGTTTGCAACAAGGGGCATGTCAACAGTTTCCATGTGTTGAACAATTAAGAGTAAAATGTGGTTAATATGTGAACTGACAGTGCAGGTTACAGGAAAATACCAGGTTGGGGGTGCGGGTTATACAAAGGTTTTACTAACTAAACTAATTTACTAAAGTAGGCATAACCTGACCCCAATGTGTGTGCAGGTAATACGCAAGATGTCGGTAATACTCAAGAATTTATGGTACTGAAAGATAACAACACTCGACATTCCAGGGTCGACCGTGACATAGTAGTAGCTGACACACTGCACTTTGATGATGCCACAGACTTGTTTGAAAGGGATCCATTTGCTGTACGCTTCGAAGTTCCACACTGTGGTGAGTACCTACAGTATACAGTTTTATAATAGTGTATATTTAATGCCAATCATATATTTAACTAAAAGGAGTTTCCTGCAGGAATTAACTGGGAAGAGTATTATGTGTTCTTATCTTTTATGTTTTGATTGGTTAAACTGTTAAATGCTCTTTTTTTCGACCCTACCCCTCATCCTCAGCCTGAGGACTTGAATTGTTTTGACCCACCTATATCCCTTATCCATTAACCCTACCCACTCTCTAGCCAATGTTGATATGTAATTAGAGGATAAATGTTGCTCATCTTTTGACATGCTTGATAACACCAGAATAGTGTCATTTCAAACTGTATAACAAAGGAGCCCAAATCAATATTTGTACTGAAAGCATGTAAATTAATCACCTAAAAGGACAAAAGCATTAAGCCAATATTTCCCTTTGATACAAATGTCTGTGTTTGTTTCTATCAGATGTACCAGAGTTTGTCTTGGTCGCTGTCCATGTGGACCCAGATGACGCTGAACACGAGATTAATGCCTTAGTAGACGTGAAAGAGGAACTTCAGCGCGTGTGGTTTGCAGACAACATTCTCTTCATGGGTGATCTTAATGCAGATTGTAGCTACTTCACGGACGATGAAAAAGAGCGGTCGCCTTTCACCACCGATGAGTACTTCTGGTGGATTGATGATGACCAAGATACCACTGTCTCAGGCACTGACTGTGCATATGATAGGTCAGTGTTGTAATCTACCTTTTTTTCTTCTTCTTAAAAATTCTAAATTCATTGCCTTCTTAGGGTATGCCCTTCATGATTTTTAAAGTTTGTTTAACTTATTTTAATAATGTGAGAATCTATTTTGTTAGTTCATATTATAAACCTATTGTGTAATTCAGTTGATTAAATTCATTAACAACAAAAGCTTAAAGACTATTCAATTTACTAAGCTTCATCACTACACATGTATATATAAAAATCAATACCCTATACATGTAGTTCTATACACTTATAGGTAACAATAGCCTCAAAAATTATGCTGCTGAAGCATCAACATAGGCAAATTGTTTTCTTTGAATCTTAATGATATACTAGTAACCATAACATGTAATCTTCCCAACTTCAGATTTGTGATGGTGGGAGATGAGTTCATTGACATTGTTCGGTGTACCACTGTTGGAGTGTTCCGATTTGATGAGGAATTCAACATTACTCAGGAAGAAGTGAGTGTACACAACTTCTTATAATGAGGTGTTATAATGTCAGCTTTCCCCCAGTTTTTATGTCAGTGGTGATCAGGTTTGAATATAAATGAAGCAAAGTTACATTTAAGACATCAAAGTGTCCTCCCCTGTATGTATGTCAAAATCATATCTTTGTTAAATCTATTACATAAACAGCAATTTAAATGTTTAAATACATTGGAGCATTCCAAGTTCACTTGAAATAAAGGATATAGATAAACTTAGAAGGTCATTTATACCAGGTTGTGTAAATAGACAAATTCTAATTGAATAACCTTTTAACATATGCAACATGTCTTCTCTGTTATAGGCTATGAGAGTAAGTGACCACTATCCAATAGAGATGGACCTTGAGGAGTGTTCAAAATTCATTCCTGGGAGACGGGGCTATGATGATGAGCTGTAATCATTGAACGTCTGCTGGCTGGTTGCGTCTGGTTGATCATGGATGATAAATTCAATTGTAAAATTACAAGTGTAATAGATCGAAGAGAATGGAGTAAACTCAACCGTTGAATAGATGAAGAAATAATTCAAGTACGTTTATGAAGTAACAAGAAGTGCCAGTAGGGATAATACATAACATGGACAGCCTTTGTAACATCTCTCATTTGCATACTACATCAGAATTGAAGAGTTTTCTACTTATCACTTTAACTATGAACTGTAATTAACTATGATTATGGTTTTGTTGATGTTGGAATTTTACCCTGGCTTATACCACAACCAGCATGAGATAATATATTGATTGTCTCTTATTGTTCTGTAACATGTTATATACATCTCTGTCCCACTGGGCTACAAGTTTGATTTCTTACATACAGAATCTAGATGTCTTCCATAAATCTCCTTCATAGACTATACATGATATAGTGCGTTGCAGCATATAGAGAAGAAAGTGCACTGCTCATCAATTAAAATTCATCTATTATTTCATAAGAAAGGAAAATTAGTACTGTCTAGTACTAGTGCAAAGTGAATATTTAGAATGAAGTTATTTTATTCATTTGCTGTGATCCCTCCTGTTCTTTGTATACTACTGTGTTCTTGATCTGGTGAAGTTTCTAGTCAGTATTACAATTCATGTTGATGTACACATGATAGTTCTATCTGATTAATGGTAGGTACTTGTATCCTACTGTACTTAGGTACATTATATACTGCCTGCTCAGTGTATTTATTCAATAATATTTGTTTTCTACTTATACCTTTTGGAATTGTCCTTTTGAACGTCTATATTTTATGTTTTTTTGTTTCCTTTGTTTTACCTCAATAATGTGACATATGTATGCTATGTATTCAACAGACTAGTTTTTGTTTTTATTCAGTATTGCCATATAGGATATAAAATGGTTTTATCTATTTGATGGTGTGTTTCATTTTTTGGTATGATTAGCAATTTATAGTACACTGTTGACCCTCTGTGTAGATCTAAGCAATTTTCTGATCAGAAAGTTTCCTCATCTATTATAGAGTGCTCTCCTGGTTTTTGTGTCATAGGACAGTTTTTGATATAACTAGCAGTCTATGGTATAATATATGTGAATCATAGCAATTATTTAATCAGAACTTTTTCCTACCCATTGCAGAGTGTTACCTTGATTTAATGTCATAGGAAAACTTATGAAGTCCATAAATATGATTTATGTTTAAGGGAAAAGGTGAAAGGAATTTCAGAAGCTGCTTGTGAACCTTGCTACTCACACACTGGCATGGTACTGCTAGAATGGCATATTCCTCAAATAAATGAGCCATACTAAGATGTATTCATTACATGGCTGTGATTCAATTTTAATACATGATTTAGGTTGTCATTAATTGAAGATCTAATTGTGCCCCTCAAAAGGCATACCATGTTATAAGAGATAGGTGTAGGTAGAGAACATCAGCTATGGATGTAAACAGGAATTTTGATCTTTCAGACTGTTATCCATAACTCACTAATGAGTTCCCAATGAAGGTTTACTGATGCTGAAGTTAATCCAATGATATACCAAAATGATAATCAATGCAGCTTTATTGATGCAGATTTGTTTACTTCATGTTAGTTTTGTATATCAAATATAATTTTTTCCAGTAATGATGACAATCATTTTCAGCAGGTTTTCTTCTCGTCTCAATTTCATGACAAACATGTTTAGTATCAAAATGAAATATCATGATATGACCTGTGCCTTTAACGCAATCTTGATATAGCAAGAGTCCTGAGGTTGAAGCCAAAAGTGTATGAGTATTAAATTCCCGGCCTGAGTGATTGAGCCCTTAGAACCCTGATTTATACCCTTGTTTGTACATATATGTTGAAATTGGAAGCAAACAATGTTAATATCTTTCAATACTCAGAGTGTCAAAGGTTTGTTGGACTACTAGACTGGAAGTTTTTACTTTCAGCTGTTTTGAATTTCATAATAAAACTCATTTAATGAGAAATTTCTCTTTGCATTTCTTCCATAATGTACAAATTTGATATACAATTTAAAGGTGACGTAAAGCCCTGATTTCACACACATTCCCTTAGTAAGACCAAACGGGAAGCGACTCAATTTAAAGAGTTTGACGCATCAGACACAATGTAATTCACACAATAAATAAAACACTCTTTAAAATAATAGAAATATGTAGAAATATAAACTTCAGTCATGTCTGACATATTACATATATGGCTTTTCATCATAATAGCACTGAGAGGATCCCATAGTACCCAAGCTAATTATCACATGAGCTCTTTTTTGTATGAGAAGGTATATTAGGAAACCGGTCCCATATATTTTAAAATTGAGAAAGAAAAACGCTAATTCATCTTGGAAGATTTTCCTTTAGTCTTAAGGACAAGTTTGCTGGATTTCAGGTTTCATATGCAAATATGAAAAATGTATGCATTGTAGAATGTAACGCTAACAGTAACTGATTAATTATGGCATGTAGCTAGGGCCTCTGCCCAACTACCCAAACCTTTACAATGGGAGGGCCTTTGCTGAAAAAGTCTAGCTTTTTAGTTGTTTGACCTCATCCTTTAGACTGTCTCCTGACTTAAGCATGGATTCCACCAAAGACCATTGAAGGCTAACAAAAACCTTTTAACTGTTTTCTAAAAATTCTAATGTGCATTTTATTATGTCCGGTGAAA